>JBCJKH010057843.1:4520-15142 GCA_039877255.1 Loriculus beryllinus
TATGTTCTTGGGGCAGTCTTCTCTTTAGATCTTGACTAGGGCTTTGGAAAATTTGATGTACTCTTATCTGATGAGAAAGTGTCCTGTGCAGTTTTCAGAGACACACATTTCTTAGGACAAAGCTTTGTGAATTTGGTAGTTCTCAGATGGTGTCCATGTAGAATTGGCACTGATGTTCAAAGCTTATAAGTATGTATTGCACTGCTAAGTCTTGATGTCTTAGATTAAAATTTCCAGGCTAGCATGGAAAATAATGTGACGGACAGTGATACAATACCAGGGCACCAAGGGCCTGCATCACATGTAGGAGTGGGTAGAGGGTGTTGCACAAGTCACCTTGTACATGTTGCCTATGAATTCGTATAGCATTTGCACAGCAGGAGGCTGATGCAGTTCAGTAACGCCAGCCTCTCTCTATCTAGGCTCTTGTGAAATATAATGTTAACAATAGATTTTCAATTCAAATGTCAAGTTTGATTAAATATGGAGATATATCTGATGATATATATTTATATATATGTAGAAGATGGAGATAACCACAAATTGTTATCGTTATCATTTTCTGTATTAGTTTTCTCCACTGACATACAGCCTTTGTGAGCCTTTGTGCTCTTGGCATTCATGTCTTACCCTTAAAGTTTTATATTAATGCCTTAATTCCCAGCAAAGTCAAGAAAGGAATAATTCAAACTATAATTAGTTTCTATGAAACAAAGGCTCATTTGTGTTTGTAAGTGATTTGCAATGAGCCTGGTTTTAATCTCTTATGTCACCATCAAAGAAGCACGGAGTTCTCAGTAACTTTGCTCCCCAAGCATTGTGTATTGTCAGTATCAGGTAGATCTATGTAAAATGTTCAACCACTTGCCCCAATAATGTCTACTCAATTCATTATCTTTACTATTATTCTAATAGTTGAAATTTTTCTCTTGATCCTCTTTATTTTCCTTTTTTTTTTCCCCTTTTCCCCTTTTCTCTGATTAAGGAGAGTACTTTATCTTTCATGTCTGTAGTATTTAGATGCTCTGATAGTAGAGAAAGAATACAGTACAGAAGAGAAGGTTTTTCCACTACAGATACTGCTTGTAGATCTTCAGACTGCAAGAGATCAGCAGTTTCCCTGTGGCTTCTGCTGTCAGGAAGTGTGTATTTGCCCTGTGCAGTGCTTACTGCTACACAGTGATGTTCTTATGGTCCCTTGCCATACTGGTTCTTAAGAATGCAAAATGAAAGCACATTAAATTTTGCCCTTCCTATCCAATGTGCATATAGCATAAGGCACAATCCAAGGAGGTACACGGAAGAATTAAACCATCTTGATCCATCCTTAGAGAGAAATTCCTCATTGTGCTTATTGAGTCTCAACCTGCTCTCCTTACCTATGGGCTTTTTTGGCATTCCCTATATTGAATATTGGTTGGTAGATGCACTTTAAACTTATTTTTCAAGACCTAGGCATTTCATAAATGAAAGAAATTATTTTGAGAGAGAGCCTTTGACATTGTAAAGCAAGTAAAGACTGCCAGCTTATTTGGCTTTTCTCTCCTTTACATCCCAGATAAACCGACCAACTGTAGCACATGCACTGTTAGAAAAGCATTAGGACCAGGTCTCTTCTCAAGACCAAATGCATCTGCTGCCTTAGCTGCAGCCACTCAAGTCCATGCCAGTTCTGCAGCCCAAACCTGGGGCTTCTCTGCAGGGGAGACCTGAATACACATGCTATGTGTTGTGTGCCCACACTCCCCTTTGCCATCAAGGGTGCATGAGGCTGAGTGTGTTCCAACCCCAGTGCCAAGAAACGGCCTGAGCTTAGTGCTTAACCACAAGCAAAAATGTGGATGTAAAGGTTTGGGTTTGGGAGCACACCACACTCCTCTCTAGCATGAAAATAGAGGCTAGCAGAGCTTCCAGAAATTCTGTTCCCTTGGACTCTCTGTGGAACAGAAAAGCTGGTATATGCTGAGTAGGAGGGTGATTGTCTCTTAGTTATTTTTCATGCTTGTTAGGAGTTAGGTGGGGGCCCAGGCCAAATGAGTTGTGTGTGTTAGTTACTTGCAGGTTAGATTCCTCCTCCCACCACTGACGGCCATCAATGGGTAGGAGCTGCAACCCTGCCCTGTTGCTCATTATTGTGGGGGGTAGAGAGGGGTTGTCCTCCTTTGTGCTTTTACCTGTCTCTTAATGCCAGTGTCAACCTTGTCTCCTCTTTTCCCAGGTGTGCCAATGCTGTTTGTTATCCTCTGGGGAACTGTCAAGTACCTTTATGAAGATGAGGGGTTGGTTTAGTTCTGATTTTTCTAGCTGTCTCATTTGTGCTGTATGTGTGCATCAGCAGGTCGTTGTTTGCTTTCTGTGCGGTGTGGTTTGCTTTGGCAATGTGCTGAAACCCCACATAATTGCTTCTGTTTTGTCCGAAGGTCTTGCATAATGTTTCAGAAAGGAGCATATGTTTGTTTCTGATCAGAATTTTCTGCATGTCTGAATGAATCTATCCTTTTGCAGGTCAAGGAAAGGTATGTTTTGTTTTTCTGTAGTTACAGTATCAACAGTAGAAGTCATTGTACCCAACCAAGACCACTTCTGATACTGTGCCTTCGGCAGTAGCCTTTACAGTTACGCTTCAGAGGAAGGCAAAAACCTCCTACAGGATTCTGCCTGTGACTTATAGTGGTTAGCTTATGCCTAGCAGCAGAGATATGATTGCTTGTTCTTGTTTAAGCTTCCATTATTTAGATCTTCTTAAAATAAAGGCACATTCTCTGTCTGCTTACATTAATCTTGCTAAAGTCAGCTATACCACACACATGACTGCTGCAAAACACAAAAATACTTTTCATCCATACTGGCTAATCTTAAAGTTTGCCTTTATAAATGCTTTATGTACCAAATAGCATTGTAGTTTGTTGCAGTTTAGAAAAACAAGCAAAAACCCCAAATAACCACCCAAAAAAAAAACCCACAAAAAAACCCAAAAAAACCAAACAAAAAACCCAAACAAAACAAAAAAAACAACAAAAAAACCCCACAGGGAAGGAAAGTGGCTTCCTCTTCTCAGTGATTGTGACTGCCTGGAAATATTTGGGTAGCTTTCTTTGTAATGAAATAAATAACTTTATGCTATTTCCTTTTTATTTTAAATGTACTATTTATTGGGTCTTCCTCTTACTCAGTTTCCAAACAACCCAGCCAGCGCTTTTGTAGAGGATCGTTTTTATTTTCTTTTTTTGGGGTAAGGTGTGGGGTGGGTCCTTTTTCCCTTCCTCTCTTAATGCAGTCATTGTGGGAGACACGCTGCAATGTGAAAATTCAGAGCCAGCTGCAGGCTGTTTTCTGTTGTTTGTGAGTATTAAGAACTGTTTTGGGGTTTTTTTAGTGCCTTTCATAATGCTGAACCAGTTAAGTCAAAACTGGCTTTTCCTTGCTTAAGCAATGATAGGATTTTCTGATTTTCCTTTTCAAGGTTGACTTGATAATACTCTAGCAAGATTGTGGCCCTACTGATGTTGTGCAAGTTTTGTTGAAACTATCAGAAAGAGGTATAGAGAACATGCAGTCTCTGAACAGTTCCATGGTCATATCTTCCCACTGATGTAGAAAATGTATTCAAAGCACTCATGCTGAGCCTCCTACATTATGCGGTGCTCAGATCTGATTTATGTTGTCTATTAAGGAAAACTGTCACTCACTGCCTTCAGCGGACCTTAAAAGGGGCAATTTTGCACCTTATTGAATTTTCTAAATCTTGTATAAATATTTGTAAAATACAGCAATAAATAACCACATGCAGCAGCTTCTCTGAAAGACAAGATTTCTGTGCCTTGGGCAGGCATTTGCTTGAGCAGCCAGGGATATCTTTCATGCTGTTTGCCATAGCGCTGTCACCAGGGATGTGTAGCAGGCTATTAAATTTCATTTGTGACTTACTTACTTCCCTGGCTATGAGGAATAACTGGAATTAAATGTGGTCAGGGCTGGGAATCTGAGGCAGTCCTGTGAACGTGGCCATTTGAATGAAGGACTGAAGCCTGCAAGACTTACTAGCAGGCTGGCTCCTTCTTTCCTTATGTGTATGTGCAAGTGTAAACTCCTTTAGAAAGCAGTTAGTGTGTTAAAAAGTAAGCTGTTGAAAAAGACTTTGTCTCCATTAAAGGTAAAATGAAAGGCAAGCTGTGCTTCTTAGTTATTGGGCTGTGCCTAAACAGTTGATACTTACACATCTTTATTTCTATCCGCAATTAATTATGGGAGCAAGAGAGCCTACAGTCTTTTTTTAAAAACTAAGCCATTCAGCTGTTAACTTCTCAAGGTAAAAAATCAGTGGTTTTGTTTTTAGAAAAAGAATACCAGGTTGGTAAGCAAAGGCAGAAATTTCCCAGTAACATTTATTTCACTGGACCAATTCTTCATTCACAGCTCTGAGGCTCCTAGTTGCCAAGCATCTTTTGAGTGGTTCTGAGCAAACTGCAGGGCTAAATCCCAAACACAGTAGATGTTGATAAATTTATCAGTGTGGCAATCCCAGAAAGCACAAATGGACAAGAAATCATGTACAGATCTATCAGTTTCATTTTCTGGACACTTTCATAGCCATGACACTTTAATTGGGCTGTAATGGCATTTTTATTGCATTTATTTGTGTAAATACAAAAGCTAAAACTGCTCTGTGCCACAGGAAGCAAATTAATACATACAAAAATGTAGCAGAGTTAATGTAAAGAATCATTTCTCAGCCTCCGTCATTATCAAGAAATGTTAAAATTGCCTCTGCTTCCACTGCAGCTAGTGAGAAAATTAGAACTTCACTTCCAGCCATGCCTATTATCCTGCCTGTCTTGAGGGGTTCAAATAAAATTAATTAAAAGGCTCCATGAAGCTGGCTCCCAGTCACGTGTACCACTTAAGAAGTTCTTCTGTTACTCAGATTCCAGTTCAGGTATGCTGACTGTACACAGTATGTACACCTTTTTTCTCCAGTATTTAAAATACAATTGAACTGCAGGTTTGTAATAATATGTTTGTTACGTGCATTAAACTGAAATTAAAAGGAAAAATGAAATCCTGAGCCCTTCTCAGCCTTGCAGTGCGTGCCAGGGAATATGGACCTGCCATTGCCAAGTTGCTTCGCTTTCCTCTCTAGGATGTGAGCATATGGATCCCTACCATGTGCAGCATGGTTTGCTAGTTTCTTTCAAGTTGACTGTCCCATTATAAGGCTGGGGAAGGTTTGCTGTCCACAAACGTCACCCAAGCTGAAGTTTCATAGTCCTGTTAAGAAACCTTAAGGGGAATTGAGCATTTTTATGTTTTGGAAGATGAGATTTGGAGATGAAGAGAAACTTGTTTTGTGAAGGAACTCATGTTTTCTGTAGTGCTGTTGCATACTTTTATGTTTTACAGACTGCGTAGCTCAGAAACCTGCTAGCTTTACTGATGTAAGATGCTAGCTTTTTGAGTAATACTGACAATATGGCAAGAGGCTAACAAAGCTATTTCATAAAAATATTAAGAATGTTGTCACTGCAGCAGCAAGTGAAATGGCTTGGGAACACTGCCCCAACACCTAGACCCATCATACAATCAGGGGGGCAGGCTGTGGTCAGGAATCTAAAAAGCTAAAATGAGACATACAGGGAGAATGAAACATGCAGCATGTTACTTACTTGGCAGAGGGCTGAGCTGGCCAACAGAAGTTGGGAACTATTGTTCCCATCTTTGATTTTACTTGCTTATAATATTTAAAACTCCATTTGGGCCTGAAATCTGTAGATATACTTTGAAGGAAGTGGAGTATACTGCCTTAATTGCTTTCTCCTGTGTGAAATTAGTAGGTCCTTTTTGAAAATAAGGACAAATAAAATAGATGACTGATTCTGACTGATTTAAGTATCGATATAAGAAAAGTGATGGTAGGTATGGGATAATGTAATAACAAACAGTTAAATAAGATGTCCTGGCAGTGGAGACTGAAAAGTAGTAAAAGATAATGCTGAGAGGAGAATAGGAACCGCACAGGAAAGGTCTGACTCAAACAGGTTCCCCCCATTTCAGGTTCCTTTCAGCCACATGACAAATCTGACCTTGATTTTAATGGAGTAAATCTTCACAATTAATGGATGATAACTCATAGCCATTAGTGGACAAGAAAGGCTTGTGAGTAGTATCCAGCTGGATTATGATAGCTTCAGTAGTACAAAGCATTCACTGCTTTTTAGAAGCAACTGCATCTGTTTCCATGTCAGCATGACGCGCTTTCCTGGTATCTAGTCCTCAGTATTGTTCTCCATCCGCCTTGCTGTGACAGAATGAAACGTGGGAGATTTTAGCAATGTACTGAAACTTCTTCTTCCTGTCTCCTTTTTTTTGACACCTTCCTAGGTGCTGGACCAGAAACTATAACATGAATTACTGGTTGATCATCAGGCTGCCCATTCTCATTGCCATTGGGGTGAGTATGGAGCACATGCAGCAAGCTGGCAGATTTCCATGAGAAAAGAGCACAAAGAGCAGATGTGTAGATGGCTGTCGTGCATGTCCAAAGGCTCAGAATATCCTCTGAGGATGTTCACATTTTAATTCAGAAATGTGATTTTACGAAACCAAACTGGTTTCTGTCACTGGAATTCCCAACTAGCATTTTGTTTAATTTGGCCAAGACACATGTTGTAGTGGCAGCACATGATAACAAAACAGCATGCTGCAGCAATCTAGTTTACTCTCCCATGTGCAGGAAACTATGGCAGGTTATTCAGGGAGGAAGAAGATAACATTCCAGGTACTGGGCTAGAGAAGAGCAACAAATTGTGGCATTATGGAGAAATGCCACATTCTGCAGCCACAATACTGTGTCAGTCTCAGACCTCCAGACAAGGCAAATGGGACAGAGACACCTTTACTGTATCTCACTCCCCAGAGATGTAGGTGAGATCCCCTGCTTTGTTCAGTGAACTGCCTGTATTTTCAAAGATGACTTGTGCATTTGCCAAGGGTATCTTCAGAGCATAATACCTTACCAAGGAGTTGAGTTCTGTAAAGTCAAATTCTGCAACTGCAGGATAGTAGAATACGCAGGGATCTACACACGCATCCACAAACCAGCTTTTTTGAACATATGTTTCTTGACGTTGATATAAACCCTTCTTTCATTTCTCCAGGTAAATTTCCTGATTTTTATCAGAGTGATATGCATCATCATCTCCAAACTACAGGCTAATTTGATGTGCAAAACTGACATAAAATGCAGGTATGTCAAATATTGGTCTGACATTTTTTTGTGCCCATCAAAATAGAAGACAAATGGTAGACAAAGAGGTACAAGAAAGGAGTGAATTGACAGAAGTGGTTAAAGATCACAGCTCTTGAGTAATGTGCGCGTGTGATGTCACACATTTGTACGGCTGCTTGGGCACTCAGTCCCCAGAAAAGGCTACTGGTGAAGCCAGAGCAGGTGTTCTAAACAGAAGGCTTGATTGCCAAGTTTGTCACTTTACAGTCTTCCATAATACTGGGTGAATGCTTATTAAGCAGATTTTCTTTTTAAAATACTTGCAGTATATGCAAATAGTGGATGTGAATGTCCTTGGACATGTCCAGAGAAGAGCAACAAAGCTTGTGAAAGGGCTGGCAGGAATGTCCTGTGGGAGTGGCTGAGGACTTTGGGATTCCCTATTTCAGAGAAAATGAGGCTGAGAGAAGACCTCATTGTCCTCTACAGCTTCCTGAGGAGGGCAAGTGGAGAGGGAGGTGCTAATCTCTTCTCACAGGTGTTCAGTGATAGGCACTGTAGGAATGGCTCAAAGCTCTGTCAGGGGAGGTTTAAACTGGACATTTGGAAGTGGTTTTTTTACCAAGAAGGTGGTCAAACACTGGAACAGTCTTCCTCAAGACTGGGTCAATGCCCCAAGCCTGTCAGTGTTTAAAGAGGCATATCGATGATACTCTTAATAACCTGCTTTAACTTTTAGTCAGCCTTGAATTGCTCAGACAGTTGGACTAGATGATTGTTGTTGGTCCCTTCTAAATAAAACAATCTATTCTATTCTAATTTGAAAAAAAAAATACTGTGTTTTTATTACTATTTTATAGAAATTGGGCTTTCTCTTCAATGGAGAGCACGATGGGTAATTTTGAGTGTTACTCCTTGTTCTTCTTGCCAGTTGTTATTGGGACAGACTTTCAACCTTGAATGCATAGGATGTTTCAAGAGAGTTGTCAGGGTTATCAGAGAAATGATCAATTTTTATTTCGTAGGCTTCACCATGTTAGTTTGTATCCTTCCTGGTTTTTAATCACCTTGCTGAGATTCATGGTCACATCCCTCATTTCTGCATCTTTTAGAATACTTTTGTATTGCAGTCTGGAAAATAATGTAGAAATAACTAGTTAGCTATTGAATTAACCAGTTTGGAGCTACGTGCTGTGGTTGCTGGACTTTACTGCTGGTTGACTTAAAGTTGGGTATTTCAATAATGTAGTCTTCTAAGCTGGACATGTATATATTTTGGTGCATTCTCATCAGAGAATAGAGTTGCCTTTATATGTTACCTACCTTCTTTACTTCATATGAAATTTTGGAAATCCTAATACACTTTGGAGCTTAAAGCAGCGTAAAGGGCACTGCTTTCATGCCTGTTCTTTGGGGGATTTTTTACTACTTGATCTTTATATGCCAGGGTAAAATTTGCAGTGGTGGAAGGGGGGGATTTTCCAGTTCTGATGGCCTGAAACCATTTACAAGTCTGACTGTAAATGTGCAGAGAGGGCTTTCTTCTGTGCCCTCTTGACTTCTGCAGGCAGCAAGAAAGTCTGATGCAGGTGAGCCATTTCTCAGAGGTGTGTGTTCATTGATTTCTTAATGTTGCATGTTCAAAACTCTATATTAGAAAGGATTTACCAAGCACAAAGCCTTCTTCACTGATGAAGACTATAGTCTTGTTGGTCTGTCCAGAGGATGGTGGTTATAACCAGAAGCTTTGGAGAAAGTAATAGGTAAGCTTCTGACAATAACAAGACTAGTAGTCAGAGATTGCTGTATCAGAATTCCTCTTCCCCTCCTTCTTTTACACTCAAAAACACTGGAAAAGATTTTTGGTGGAGAGAAGACAGAATTGCTATGCTCAAATGTGTTATTTTAAGCAAGGACAAGTCTAGGTGCCCTAGTAAGACACTAACATAAGCTAAGATATGTTTATGTATAGAAAGGAGAAACAAGTTCTGCTCTCAGGCTAGTCTTTCCTTCACCCCTCTCCTGTTGCCCATTCGTTTGACAGAGAGAGTGCTCACTGTTCAGTATGGTAGCAAATCCCTTTTTACTATAGAAGGACGAGAATTGTGAAGAAACTGACAGGGAAAAGTTTTTCTCTAGGGAAGTCTTAATTATCCAGGAAGTCTTTTCATAGACTTTGTATGATTTCCTGTTTAAGGCAGAGCTCTCCAAGTATCCCATCAGAGTAAATGGCATTCATTAAATAAATCAGGGGATTGCTGTGCACCTGCACAACTCGCTTTTTCTGCCCAGGCGGTGTCTCCAGAACCAATTCAGCATCAGTCTCCTGCTTCTACTTCTATCTGAGGCAGGTGGTGGTGGAGCAAAGCCTCTATCACAGGAGTTGCTGGTAAGCTGCTCATTTGAACAAGCTTACTATCCCAAATGCAGTGATTTGTCTAGCTCTGCTATAGATCTGCATTTCTGCTTACCTGTATGTGTAAACTGTTGAATTTCAGTAGTTGCTTCGATTCACCATCCTTCAGTCCTTGTGTATCAAAGACATTGGCAAGCCAGTGGATGGAACAAGAGGAGGCGCTGTGGCAGCAGTGAAAGTGGGCAGTTGGCTATAAAGACACCAGAAGCCAAGGGTGCCCCTGCCTCTCTTGTACCACAGCCTGAGGCTATGAATAGGGACTTTGCCTCATACCACCCAGAGGAGTGCTCAAAATCGCACATCTATTCTCCCAGTCTGATCAGTCTGAGCCTTACACCTGGTATGTAGTAACCCCATGCGACACTACAGAATGGGCACTGACTGAGGAGAAAGCAACTAAACAGAAGACCCAGGGATGCTTTCATTATCCTGTTGGGTAGCCAGCATGTATGTCTATCAAAAGAGAGTTAAGGACCATTCTCATGAATTTTTTCCTGTGGTTGTATCCCTGAGCATTGCTCTCTCATGTGAGAAATATTTTATTTCAGGTTGGTTTGTCATTTTTCCTTTTCCTAGCTGTGTCTTTGAACTTGCCATTTAAATCATGGAGTTATCACTCACTTTAAGACAGTTTAACTGTTTTTACAAAGTGCTCAGCTGTTATGGTTAGTTAGTGTTGTAAAGGTTTAACACACCACAGAGGTGGGAAGGAATAGCAAGTGTTCCTCCCTTTGCTAAGAATTTTTTTTAAATATTCCGATTATTAATAGATTTTATCTTTCAGGCCATCAATAAGGTAGGTTTCAGTCATCTTTCCTGCTTACAAATTGGGAAAAGGATGCACAAGAAGACATCTGAAGTACAAGACAGCATGTGGCCTCCTGAATTTGAAAGATTTTCCAAACACAGCTACAGGTTGGGCAGAGAAGAGATTCAGAGCAGCCCAAGGAGAAGGACTTGGGGGTGGTGGTCGATGAGAAA
>JBCJKH010057844.1:7641-20893 GCA_039877255.1 Loriculus beryllinus
GGGAGGAGCCAACTGAGCCCTTATAGCTCCTGCCTGTACTGGCCACTTCAGAAATCTCTTCTGAATCCATAGCATAATTGCTGCTTCAGTACTCATTTTTCATCTGCTTTGCATCCACAGTTGACAGTGCAGCCTTCAATATGTTCTGTTTAAATTCTCACCGAATCTCCATGGGTTCCTCTGTCTCTTCACACTAAGAGAGACGAGAGAGAGAAAACAGCAAAGTGGTTAGAAATCTTCTGCCAAACACAGATGGTAGCCTGATTGCTCTTACAGCCTACCTGTGCCTGTCTGTGGAGCTGTGGATGTTGTGGACATGTGTATAAACAATTTCAAGTACTCAGAGCATTCACCCAAAGGATAATTTCCATCTGAGTGTTAATATTGTCTGCATTAGACAGCCTTGAGAAACAAATATGGCTATGTAGGATTTATCTCTGTAAAAGCGTGTTTGTGTGTGAATGTGTTTATAAGAAGACAGAAGCAAAGAAGAAGAACAGGAAGACTCCAAAATTACACAGCAGCCTGCTGTTAAAAAGTACTGACAAAAGCACTTGCTTGCACAGTGTAGGCAGTCTGTGAAAATCCGAAAAGCTGTGGATAAAAACCCACACTGGCTTTACCTCACGGCATCTTAGCATGATCAGCTATTTGTCCCTCTCCTCCCCAGGATACAGGCACAGTATGGGATACAATTGCATTACAGCAGTTCAACAAATTAGTGCCTGTCAGCTGACTCGCTGGAACCAACTGTGTATGCTTTCTTCATCTGCCCCATTTCAAGATAAAATGTATTAGCTTAAATTCACATACAGTGGATTTCCCTTCTGAGCCAGACCTCTAAATAGTTTTTGGCATACCTGGCACAGCAAGCTGGTATGTTCTTCTCAGCACAGGAAATACCTAGCAAACGGAAACCTTCCTCTTTGCATAGAAATAAATCCACCTACCAAAAGTGCACTTAGCACATGGAGGAAAAATCCTTTCTCAACTCCTGCAGAGTGAAGCATGAGATTTGATTATCCTTGTTATCTTAGTTCAGATAGCTTCAAATGTTGCTAGTTGTCATGAAACATATAGACCTTTAAAAATCTAGTTATGGTATTTGACTTACTGACCTGTTCTGGCATTAAATTGAACAGTATGCCAATGCACTGTGAAAATTCAAGTCCTTTTTTTTTGGTTCTATGCATATAGAACCTTTAGTTCAATGGCAGGAGCTTTGGATCTCTTACCTTTTCTTTCTTTTTTTTGTAAGGCAAAAGAAAGAGAAGGGTTACTTTTCACTACTATTCTTCACACAGCTTAATTTTTCAACCTAGTTGAGGGGGTTTGGGTCTTGCTAGCCATTTCTCACTGCACGTCCTTAGCAGGGATGCTCTAAGTGCTTGAATCTGGACCTGTAAAGTCAACATAAGTGATAGCAAGAGGCACATCTCGTGGTACCATGCAAAGTTTCCTTTCTCTTTTGTCACTGTAGATCAGAGCAGAATAAAAGGAAAATAAACAATGTTTTTTTCTGCACCTTGGTCATGGCTGGCATTTTCCTGCGTTGCTAACTAGCAGACCACTTAATTCAGACTTCTGCTGCGGAAATTACACAGATGTAAAATAGTAGGTAACAGTTCTAGACGGCCGAATCTTACAATACTTGTTTCTTTTCTCCTCTGTTCTTACGCTCCTTCAGTGTCATGCATTTCTTTATCACAAGAAGGGTCTATGATCCTGTGTGTCCATGTTTTCACACACCTTTTATTCATTGATTCATTACATTCTTTTTTTTATCCAATTGAGATCTTTAGAGAACAGTTGTCACAGCTGCAGTTCTTGCTCGGCAGCATTTAAATGCATGCTAAACAAAAGTCTCTGTCTTGCCCATCGCAAATATAGTCAAGTTAGTTGATAAAAAGCATTATGCCACCCCAGGGTGTGATTATACTTTGAGATAGCAACACCCGTAGGACGGGTGAAGGCCCTTTGATTTTGGCCCTGTGTCTAATCATGCGTTTTAACTCTTTCCAAGCTCTGGGTTTCTGTTGATTTCAGCAATTCTGTGCATGTTACAACTGATATGGTTACTGATATACTTGATAATGTAGCTGGCATCAATGAAGGAAACCATTTGGTCGGGCTAGACAGAACTGTACCAAGACTGCAGTCATCGTTCAGTTAGTATGCCAGATTATTGGCAAACTTTTCCACTGCCTCCTTCTGTTGTTTTCTGCAAAGCATTAGTGTGGCTGAGACCCATGATGATCTGATCTGCTGGTTTTGGTTTTTGCTAACCTTAACACTCTTGGTTCCACCTGGGCATGTTCTCATCAGTTTTCCTGTGCCCTCTGTGCCTTGCAGCAGGAGTTCTGTAATGTTGCCTGAACTCATGTTTTGTTATCTTCCCATTCTTCTGAGGCAATTTTTATGGATCCCTAGTGTTGCTCTTCAACACCTCCTGGAGAGTTTCAGGGACTTTGGTAAGTGGGCAAGTCTCTGTTCTACCCACTGCTTTTACTTGTTTCAGCTTAGGTACTAAAAATTTATTTTGATATAAGAATGAGAGAACTTAACAAAATTGTGCTGTTTACAACAGTATGGAAAAGCTTGCACTTGCAGTTTTTATGCTTCCATCTAAGCTAATATACTCTTACACAAGACTGAGAGAGGAACATTTCTTAATGTAAACTACATTTGCGTTGGCTTTAAGTCAGCTTTATACTATCAGAAAAGAGAAGAATAAATTACAAAGGTTTTACAACCATGAATACTCCCAGAAAGTAACTAGTCCTGATTTCCTTATATTTGAACTAGTATAAATCAAGAATAAGTTCATTAAAGTGGTTGGGGTTATTTTAATTTATACTGTACCTTTATTATAATGCTCTGAAGCACTGTATATTTAAGCTGCCACTGCAGAGTGAAAGGGGCCATAGACTGAGGTCCAAGGGCCCTACATGGGTGCAAAAGAGAGAGGAGACTGAAGCGTGCTGGGACTATATCCAGCAGTTACTGTCTGCAGAACTGGGCTCTTTGATCATAAAATAAGAGAACATGCTTTCCTGGAATTCTGCCTAGATGTATCTTTATATAATATTCACATCAGAATAAGCTAAACAAGCTACAAAATCTTTAACTGAAACATAGACCTGCCACTTTTAGTACTCACTCATTTCCTTAGCCTGTAGCTTTGGGTTCCCAAAATTATAGGTGTTTGATGCTTGCATGCTTTTACATGTTAAAAAACCCCACTTGCAGATGCATTCTGGTTGCAACTAATTCTGGTTGTATAATATGAATGCCTAAGAGTCTGGCTGCTTAAAAAGAACTAATTTTCTAGGCATAGAGGGGAAAAAGCTCCTAAAGATGTTCCCACAGATATCTAAATGGGAAGGAAGTTGTGATCCCTTTACCCCATTTGCTTTCAGTGAATGCAGCAGAAAAGGCATTTACTAGCTGGGAGCAAGGTGTAGGTTTAGGATGTAAGGAAATCCTGGAGAGTATTCACAGAGAATGAAATGTTATTTATAAAAGTGTCATTATTATATCTTAATTATTTATGTTTTAAGAAATGAATAATATATTTTCTGAGTGCTTGCTAATTATTAAATGACAGAAGCAACTCCACATTTCAATTAGCTTGCCTTTCCTGGCAACAACTTCAAATAGAAAAACCCAAACAAAACTCCAGCACATTGCCCTAGACTTCAGAGAGCTGTAGTTTTCATAATGGTTTGGTGAGGAGAATGACTCTCAAACAGGAAAATGAAAATTTCATGTTATTTGGGACCAAAAAGGCACTCAAGGGCACTGGGTTATTTAGGGTGAACACCCTGCTACCTGCCCCTTTATTTTCTCTAAGTGCAAATATTATCAGTGAAACTGAAGATATCCATTTTACTTACATAAATAACAGTAATGTTGTTCTTTACACCTGCACTGTTTCAGACGCACGATAAATAATATGCTCCCTCTTAAATGTCTTGCACTCAGAACCAATGCTTTCACAATGTTTCGCAATAACACCAACTTTAGGAGTTTTGGCCAGCCAATGCTTGCCACTGCCATCTTCAACATGAAGGGAAATATCAATATTGCAGCTAGGAGAGATTGAAAATGATCAGAACTAATTGTTGTAATAAATCACATTTTCAGCATTTGAAGGAAAAAAAGCAGACCCTGCCGGCTAAGTTTCATGCTATGAATTCTGACTTAGCTCCTGTTCTCTGAGAAAGGAGGTTTACTGTCCTGTGAACTGTATCCTCCAGTGTCTCTTGATTTTAAGAAATCCTTATTCAAGAATAAATTTCCACGATTGGCTTAGTTCTGAGTATGATTCTTTATGAAAGTGATGTAGCAAATGAGAGCAGCTTTTTTTTGTGAAAATTTTGTCAAATTTTGTAAAAAAGTTAATTGGTTTTACCAGTGATAGAAGTTTATTTCTTTCCGCCAGACACAAAAATGAGGCTTACTGGCCATGGGGGGTAGCCACAAAAGCCTTATCAGAGCTTCTGTTTATCAGTCTGTGTAGGCAGCCAGGAGAGGTGCAGAGCTCAGGGAGACCTCCTGGTTCTCCTTCCAACTACACACATGATTAAAGCCGAGCAGTATTTGGGTTTGCTGTAGATTGAGAGAACAGCCAAGCCAAGCCTAGAGGCTTCTTTCTCTGCCTGGAGTTTATCAATTAACTTGGAGCTTTTTATGTTGCAGTTCTAGCTGGAAGCTTCATTTGAACTTCCTCCGCAGATTTTAATTTTCATTTGATCTTAGAGAGACACCATCAAATAGCTTGGGTTCTATAAAGCTGAGAGATAACCTTATGGCTGTGTTTCATACCAAACCTGAAGAAAATATTCAGTGATTGCTGAAACATGATATTCACCGAGTTCTTTAAAACCACAATAGAGCTATGATTATTTATGTACTTAAACGATGGCTTTATTAGAGGCAAGGTGTTGTACCTATTGAGGAAAAAATCCAGTTTTCATGCCAAGGAAGAGAGGAATTGCAAAGGTTGTAATTTCCGATAATTATTTTTTACTGCCTTTACTATCTGTTCAATTGCATGTGGACATGAAAAACCATGCACACTGAACAAGTGATTTGTTTGGGGTTTTTCTATAAGAAAGCCAGTCATGCATACTTAAATGGAATTTTTCTCCAGATAGACTTCTAGGTCTTACAATCCTCCCCCAAATCCTAAAAGTTTTGCACATTATATTTGGCAATGCTAACACGATAGTATGATTTGCAAAGTAAAAGCATATGTTAAAGAATTGAGACAGAGTTGTAGAGGGTTAACTTAAGCTAGCTGCAAAGTCCAGCAGAGTCTCTGAGAAATTCTGGTCACACACATAAACTGAATTATGCAAGTCTTGTCAACAACTGCCTCAGAAGCGTAGAACTGGTAAAGAGGAATAAGGGAGGGTAAAAGTATGTGTTCATCCTTTTAGAAAAGGAGAAAAGAAGTCTTTTATCCTATGTTTGAGAACCGCTTGTAAGGGTCAGAACATTTGTACTCCCATGTCAAACCTAAGACAAAAGACATTTGACTGAGAGGATAAACAGATGTAAATACCTAAATGGCAGTTGTTGGCATCTGTCCAAAGGTTAGGGTTGTTCTCCCAAAGGTTGAGCTGATTAGACAATTAAAACAATGTCTTCTTTTATTTTTTTTTTTTTTTTGTCCATTTCCAGTCTCTCTCTCCTCCTTTTAAAGTATTTATATTTTGAAAGACAATGTGTATAAAAAAGAAAAGTAAATAAAGACATCTTTATTTTCAAAAGATCAAAATGAGGAGTTAGACTACATTCCAGCATGTCTGAATCTATGTCCTCTCGCAACCTTTTCTGAAGGAGACCACAATGGCTGCCAGAAGAAAAAAAAACAAACAACAAACAACAAAACCAACAGACAACCCGTGTGCCTTTGAATTATGCCGAGAGAGATCTATAGTTGATTTCTAGAGATATGTCTGACTCTGATCTCTTTACATACTAGCTTAAATCAAGAGGAACTCCTGACTTGTGAAAAGTTAATGTAAGATCAAAATCAGAACTATGTACTTCATTAAGGTTATGACCAAGATATTTATTGTGGTTTGAGAACAGACAAGATTAAACCGCTACAATGCCAATAATTGTACATTGTGTGGGATCGTTGGAGAAGGAATTTAAAAGAAGTCATTGCAAACTGACTCCTCCTTCTCATGTATCATGTTTACGTTTCAAGGCAAATGAACACTCTCTGTTTTGTAACTGATGAAGTAAGTCTTCTGTTTAGTATACCTTACAGGCCTATAGCTGTAGCATCTGAGTGTTGATAGCAGAACTTCTCTTGTAATTTCTTTTGCTGAGATGAGTGATTACACAGCTACCAGTTCATATGTGGTTGCCACTACATTTATGTCTCCACATTCAACTGTTAATTCCCTATCAAAATCAGAATGTGCATGCCAGTTTGCCTGGTGAAAATGAGGCACTGTAAAAATACATAAACAAATTGCAAATAGATAAAATAAAACCTATGTATAATTTCTCTGTTCTTCCCTGCTAGACCATTGGGTCCAGCTAATAGTGAAATTCTTAGGCAACGGAAGAGTAGCAGAAAATGGAGGAGCACTGTATTATCTGAGGACTAATCTGTGTCAGTGCCTCTTTTCCCACTGTAGGTAAAGAAGTTTTCAAGAATATGTAGCTACTTTCTGTATCTGACAGCAGAAACTACTAGTACCTACAATTTGCTAACTACTAGGCACAGACTTCCATGTAGTTGTTTTGAATTAATTATTTTGTTCTCATATAATTGTTCAGCTTTCCTTTATGCTGAAAATGTTTCTATAGCTTAAATATCAAAAGCAACATAGAAAAAGAAAAGAGGTATAAGTATTCCTACTTTAAATACACTTTCTGTGCTTTTTGCTAATTTACTTCTGCCCTTGGATTAAAAAAAAAATCTGTTTCTCTCTAAGACCTAATCTATTTCTCATAGACCAAGAGAACCATATGAAGAAAACATCTTATTTTAATTAATATTTTCTTTGTAACTACACTCTTTATCAGAGATCGAACACAAGGTTGGGGCAGAGATATACTCATTTGTAATTCAGATCTGATACTGTTTGCTCCAAGAGGTACGTTACCGCTAATGTCAATTAATTAGGACTTTGGGGCCTGATTTTCAAAGATGGTTGATAAAAAGCAATAAGTTATTATCTTCAGCTTGATTCTGCAAAGCTCTCTCTCCAATGAAGAGGGCAGTGTGTAGTAAATTGTAAACAATAGGTAAGTGCTAACCTCTTATATTGGTAATTCCTTTAACAGTAAATGAAATAATGTATTTTCACTAACTCTGTGTTTTTAATTATCTACAGATATTTTTAGCAATTTGTCTGTGATGACTACAGTTGCTTTTCAGGGAAAAAGGAAGTGTGTTTTTCAATCTACCTATATGCCACTTAGGAAAATTAAAACTCATATTTATGGAGAAGAAGGTTACTTGCCTACTTAAACCTGAACACAAATCAATAGGGCTGCTGAATCAGTAACACATTTTGGACAGTCAGGTTTTAATTATCCTCCTAGCTTCAAATGCTGGTAAAATTCTCCTATAGTTTGCTTCTAGAAAGCTCCTTATATATCATTCTCTATGCAATCCTTTTGTTTTCCACAAAGCGGCTTGGGGATGGCTCAAAGTGCAAAGGAGAATGACAGAATTTCACATCCAGTTTCATCCAATCTAAGCAGCAAGGGTTTGCTGTGTACTGCCTGGGACAAAGCATTTGATTTCACCAGTCTAGTTTTGCAACCTCGGGCAAGCCACGTAAAACTGTATTTGTAAACTACAGATACATATTTGCAAATGTTCTGCGGGAGGCTCAATCAGTTAATATTGTAAAGCATTTAAGATAGCTGTGAAAAGAGTATTGCACTTAATCACATACTTAGTAGAATTGTGATCTTCTTTATTTGGGCTTACTTTGCATGAGTCTAAATGTATTCTCAGATATACAAGTCCTAAGTCTTTTTCATGTAGAATAGTCCAGGTTCTTCTAATCTCTTCTCATTACCTGTACCTAAAGCTCTTTCACCACAGATATCAGGGAATTTTGCTCATTAATCTATCCTGTATATTTAATCATCGCTATTCTCAAGTCCTGTGAATAGCATCTTGTGGTGAAGAACTTCAATTCGTAAAAATATATTGCTAGCTTTCACCTACCCACTGCTCACCCTTCTGTTTTCCTAGGTCTTTTAACAACTAGTATAAATCAGAACAGCCTTAAGCTGTTTTCTGCTGTGCCAGGAGGCTGACCCTGTGCCCAGTAGTCACAGAATCATACAGAAAGAGGTGGGGTGGCAGCTATTGATTAGTTTTTTTCAGTTTTCCACAAATCTAGGCTGTATTAATTTCGGATGAAACTGTGGTTCTAGCCCATGCTGCATGGACACCGCTAAGGTTGCAAGCACTCTCATAATTCAACTATTACATGTAGTAGTGGTAGTAAAATAATCTTATCTGCAACTCATCAGAGCTTTTTTAATTGAATTTTACTTAACATGAGTGTTGAAAGAGTCAAGCTCAACATGCAGCCTTGACTTTGAAACCTCTGGCATTTTGTGGGTGTTAGTCACATCCTTAACATTACAGTAATACAGTTTTTGTGGCTTAATATTTACATATTTTTATTGCTGTCTGAAAGATAAATGGGAAGAGGATGATCACAGGAGAAGCCTGGAGCAGGATTTTAATATGTTGAATTAAAAAAGTGGCTATATATGTATGGGAATGTGAACTTCAGGTTGTATAGGTGAATTAAAAGCGTTAGGAGACACAAAAGCAAAGGCTGGCAAAGCAGTATTTAGTTGGTGTATAGAACTGCTCTGTATTTTGTGGAGTATGTATAGTGGGACATTTGAAACTGAGGGAAAAACATTCTAGAAGCTCAGGCAGCTGAATTAACATCACCAAAGGAGTCTTAGTTTTTACATCTTTATTGTAACTTTGTAGCAGAAGCATTTAAAACAAAAGGCCAAATTGGAAAATTTTACCTCCTGGAGCTCCCCTGATGTTTATTGAATTTTACCTGAACAATTCTGAACAAGGAACTGAAGAGTAAATGTCATTTTTCCCATCTATTCTGTGATGCAAACCATCTCATTTTAAACCATTTTGATGCCCAGCGTTAAAGTCTCCATTACCTGTGTTGCGTACCCTGAACAATAGATCTTGATTCGCAAGCCAACTCTTTCCTGTATAGACTGTGGGCTTGGGAAAAAGGTCCAGCTACAAGTGATGAGACCTCCTGCCAAATTTTCTCCCCAACACCTAGTGCTTGACAACCTCTGCCTAAGGAATGAGAATTTATGCCACCATTTTACATCACTCATATTAGAATGGCAAATGGTGCCTTCTGCAGGAAAGGAAGCATGTGCGTGCCCAATCACCTAGCAGGGACCCCAAGGTGCTTCTTCAGTTCTTTTCACTTGTCTTACAAATAAGAGTGGATACCATTTGTGTGGGATCATTGGAGTGCACGTTATGTGGATATGGTGGAGTTTGAAATCAGCAGAATTTAGAGCAGGACAAAGAATAATCCAGCCTAATCGTATCTTGAGATCTTAAGCACTCCTCACCTCGACAGACAGAAAGCAAGAGTTTCATGAAATGAAAGTTTCATGAAATGAAAGAGCAGGAACATATTCTATGAGGAAATGGCAAATTGCCCATTCTTATTGCTCTATCCTCGGTCATTTCTAGTCTTTATTAAGAGAGACAGTAGCATGGTACAAATTAGAATTTGTCTGTGGTGAGAGCAAAGGACATTTTATTTTTCAGAAGAAATGTAGAATAAGAAAGTGCTGATGCCGCACAAACAGATTTGAAGATAGCTGAAGGCAGAGGTCTGCATTACATTTGTATTTTTTTAACGTTTTAATGAAGAAGAAAAAGGTTTTGTAGCTTATAGTGGGGAAGTGGAAGGGACATATTTTCTCTAGCACCAATGCCCCTGTGAAGTTTTTGGGTGTCAAATCAAACTGTAAGTTCAAGTGCAACCAAGAAGTTCTCAGAAAAAGATCTGTCTCAGGAAGTTTTGGCAGAGATGTGCAGATATTGGCTTTTGTTCATCTCATGGGAGACGACACTGATCTGATTAGGCCAGCAGACTTATTTAGAGGAACAAAATAATTTTGAAATTGTTTTCAAAATTATGAAGACAAATGCATGGGTTTTTTCCTCTACTTTGATAAGATTTGAAGTGGCAAAAGGGTCTAACTCAAACTTTCAAACATGGGGGGAAACAAACCTAGCACATTTCCATCTCTTTTGGACAACGTCCAAACAAAGTACTGACTAGTGAGAGCACGTAAAAATGAGTTATTATATTGAAAATCAGATTAGTGTTTTAACTCTCATATTTTCTTAGGGAAAACGGTGATGTTATACAGGAACATAGATGTTGACTGTATTCATTACAGTCTGTATTGTAAGTGTTCGGTGGGAGATCATCGTAGGCCAAAAATCAATTATTTTAGTCCAAACAAAAAAAAAAAAAAGGTGCTCTTATCTCTCTCTTTTAAGAGAGGGCATTTCAGGTATTGCAGAGTGAAGGCTGTTATTAATTTGGGTTGTTTCCCATAGGAATGTTAGGTTGTTGTGGAGCCAGAATTCGTGTTAGGACACATGCTTTAAGTTAATTGTTTGTGTGAGGTTAAATGGCTGCAGGTCAGGGTTGCTTGTTTAGTCTGGGAAAAGTACACAGGAGTACTTAACAGGGGAAATAAGAAAAAGGGTGGCTGAGTGCTGAGTTTGGAATAACCAGTTCTAGATGAAGCTGTAGGCTGTATTCAGGGAATAATCTGGGTGGAGAGTCTGACTCCTTGAAAGCAAGCTTCAGCATTCCAGTGAAAAAGGTCTCATTTGTGCAAGGTGATGATTATCTTCTTCCTGATGCTGAGCACCTCCTGGAACCAGTGGCAGCTGACAGTGCACAGCTTAGGCACGGAGATGTGCCTTTCCCTGTTTCAGGATTTGGAATTATTTTGGGACTTCCTTGATGAACTCTAGTAATATTTTTCTGGCTAAGAAAGACACCTCATTAAGCCAAATAATCTAAAGAGGTGAATGAAAAAAAGCTTTGCTTGCAAAGTATGACACCCTATTTAATTTACCTTTTCAGCTTCGACTTGCTATTTGCTACAAGTGAGATCAAGCTGACTTGTTATTTTCTCAGCCTGCAAATCCTTTCTTTGGTTCTTTTTTAGAACTTTATAGGCTTCACTGTTAAGGCACCTTGTATCACAAACACTTTGCAGAAATGAATCTTTCCAGTTTTTCTGAATTGGAAAGGATAACACTAATTGCAAAGCACAGCTGCAAATTTACTACCAAGTTGTAATACATTCTCTTTATATAAAGCCATATTAAAAAAAAAAAACTTCTACTGAGTTTAACTTGAGGATTTGTGCAGTAAAGCAGTAGGCCCCAGTGTGAGACAAGTGTCACAGTTTGGTCCTTAATATTGTATAAAGCACTTTTAGTGCAGAATTTGAAAAATCTGTCATCCTTTATATCTTACTGTCATGTGTTTTATGAAGAACAAAGAATCACCACACATAGGTGTGTCCTTAGAAGAGGGCTTGCATATTGGGCAGAAAAAAATTATGATCTCTTGGAACTGCATTCTGATCAAGTGTGGACTTAAAGAGTTAACCATTTGTAAGTAAATACGTGAGCTTTTTTGCCTCATAACAGGACTGACTTATACAGTGTTCAAAGAGAACCCCTTAGGAATCAATTGGCTTTATTTGCAAGCAAATCTCTGCTTGCTGCTGGTGCTCTGAGCTCCAAGTGTCATTTCGAGATTCAGCAGTAGTTTATAAATAAGCTATAAGGGCTGAATGCTAAAATGATAAAGTCTGTAATGTTGTTTTACTTTTTTTCCTAAATTGAAAATGCCTATGACCATGTGCAGCTTATGTTGCTCATGTGTATATATATGGGCTCTCACCAGAGGCATGGTTCACATTAAATCTCAGCATTACACTGCCATGTCCTTTTGCAGTACATTGTGAGAGAACATTATTCTTGAGCCAACCTGGTCAAGGTTGTGAATACAGGGGCAAAAACCTTAAATCTGTTGGCAAATCTGCTGCGGCCTATTGTATATCTCTGAGCATACCACAGTGCTTCTGTTCCCATCTTCATCCTTTGTCTGTGTGGCCAATATAGGCTGTAAAATCTTTGAGACAAGAACTTTCCCACTGTGTTTGCAAAGGGGATCTGATCTCACTTGGGGCCCCAAGGCATTGCTGAAGTAAAAATAATAGGAATAATTGCATTCAAAATTGGCAAAGAGAAGATTATTTCTTTACTTTCAGAGACTGAATAAGTTGCTGTATTACATCTGTAGATTTTTTTAAAATTTTTTTTAGGGACATCAGAAGCTTTTTTTCTCTGAATCATATCTTTACATTTTGCTCCCCTTACTTAGTGAAAAAGAGACAGAGTTCTCACTGTGTCACCACAGGATTAACTGAAGTCCACGACACATGCAAAACTGAAACTCAGGGATATTACATAGTTTCGAAATTTAGGGATTAAGAAGTTTATATTTTTAATTTCTGAAACTGACTATTATGTGACTTTTCTGTTATTGTGCCGTTCTCACAAGGTTTTGCATCAGCAAAGTAGATTTGGTTACCTGGTGAAACTAAACTCAATTACTCAGTAAGTCCCTAACATGGGGGTATTTTCAATCAAAAATTGGAGATATCTTTTCTGTTTATTTCTGATATACTGTGTTTTAAAGATGCAATGCTATAAGAGCAAAAAAAAAAAAAAAAAATTTTAGAGGACAAAATCCTCTGTTTTTCCTAAACAGTGTAAGGATTGGAAGAATTAAACACGAATAAAGGGAGTTGGCAGCTGATATTGGCAGTTGTGAGACTTCATAGATTTGGGAAAAAAGGCATGCCCTGACTCAGCAGCCTATATTATCATCATAAAAAAAGAATTGAAGAAATATGAGTGCTATGTTATGTTGATGAGGTACTTTGCAGGGTAACTGTCAGAGAGCTTTGTTTCTGCAAAGATAACAAGATATTTGTCCTGGGTTCAGCAATAGCAGTCAATTTTTCTCCTTCTTAGTAGCTGGTGCAGCTGTGTTTTGACTTTCAGCCTAGGAACAGAGCTGATAATACTGATGTTTACTCTGACCAAGGACTTTGTGAGCCTCATGCTCTGCCAGGGAGGAGGGGA
>JBCJKH010057845.1:0-18648 GCA_039877255.1 Loriculus beryllinus
TCTGAAAGTTCGAAGAGCTGAAACATTGCCTAGGTTTACAAATTCTGTTACATACCTGTAGGATTAAATCACAGTTATTCAGAATTTAGGCATAGTTTATGCTACTTACTTGGATCTTTCATCAAGACCACTTTGGCGTTTTTAGCAAAAAAATAAATAGCAATAGTCAGAGGTTTACCTTTCACTGCAGTGTGCCTTGCATTAATATGATTTCAGAGCCTTCAGTTAAATTAAGTGTCTCTGAAGTGAATCACAGTGATTTAATTTTGGAAGCCTAAAATTTATCTAGACTATATTGGTAAGTTTGGAGAATGAAGTAAAGGGATGCTCCTTTTCTGCTCAGAGAAAAAAAATTCAGGACATGAAATTAGCCCCTCTAGTACTAGCTGCACTACTGGCTTCTGCAGTGTTTATATCAAAATATACATATTAGAATATGAAAATTGTTTTAGACCAAAGTAAATCAACATTTCCATTTAACAAAACTGATATGTATGGATACTAATTTCATGCCCTTTTTGCCCTTCACTTTCAAAGAAAAATCAAAAAACAAAAACTTACGCAAATGTAATGACAGTGAAATCTAGCCAGTTCCATGGATCTCGAAGAAAGGTAAAATCTTCTAAGCAAAAGCCCCTTGCAATGATTTTTATGAGTGATTCAAATGTGTAAATTCCAGTGAACGTATACCTGGAAAATTAATATATATGAAAGTTTAATCAAAATAAGCAGTAATGTTTTACAATGGTATTCTGATAGAAAACTGATGATCAAATGAAAAAGTGTTCTTACTTCAAAACTGAAAAAGAAATACAGTAAACAAGCAATTTCTTCTAAAATGTCTTATATTCATCACATATTCTTGGGTATTTACATGCATTAGTTGAGACATACTGCTGAAGCACAGCTCTCCTGATCTTGTACATAACTAAAAGTAAATAAATCCATCAAATAAATTTATCTGTGACACTCAGTTTTAAAGTAGACAACACTAGATCTGTTAATGAATAAAGTTTTGAGTGTGACTGGATACTGTCTGAATCACCGACATCTAAAATATCTGGTATTAAATCTAAAGAAGGAAAAATGCAAGCATGCGCTGAATTCTCATTTTAGTAATGCTTTTGCTTATATGTCTTACTTAACTGAGGTATAGAAATAGATGCTATTAATGTAGTGGCATAAAGGAGGCATAGAAAAATTGGGTAGATGCTACACCACGAATGTGAGAGAAAACTAGTGGAATCTCAGTAGAATACTATCTGTAAACAACTCCTATTTTTTCTACCCATTCATTCTACTAGAAGGAGATTTAAATAATTATTCAACATTTCTACATCGTTTAGACAGGAAATAGCAGTCTCACAACAGTTCCCGCCAGCACACAACCACTGCTACCAGCATGCTGGCTTCCAGAACAGTCAAAGATTGCTTTAAACAACAAATGCAACTTACTCTACATTCTTCGTCCAGTCTGGAGGGTTACTCATGGTCATAAATACACAGTTGGTCAAAATAGTGCACATGATAAGCATGCTGAATAATGTAGATATAGTTAAGGAAAACACAGTAGTAATTCATACAAGATCACATCAGCCATACATCTTAAGTACAGTAAAATACTGTCACACAAATCTTCAAAACTTTGCTAAACATTTCACATATATTTTGTTTAACCTGGTAGTTTTCATTTTAGCACACTAAATTTTAATATTATTCTTCATTTGTTGATGTTCTGACACTGATTTGTTGATGTGCTGATGTTTTGTGTTCAGTTTGTATAGAAAGGTGAAGAAGATGGCTCTCACAGACCTGGGAGGTAATGTTAGCTCGTAACAGCCAAAACCAAAAGAGCTTGCCGAAGAGTGCTGTTTTACGTAAGCACCTCACATGACCAAATAAGCAGTCTTTCACTTCTACAGTTTATGGTACTAAATTCAACCGCTGGCATATGCAAGGTAATCTTAGAGGTTTATCTTGTTTACAATGAGTCAGAGCTGTAGAGAAAGCATCCACCACCCCAGCACCCACCACAGCCAGTCTGTCAAAGACATGGCTCAGTTAATGAAACAGAAATCTATGGAAAGTTCACAGATTAAGGGGAGTAATTTTCCAGTGTTATTTTGGGTCTGTCTCAAAATACGTTAGCAGCATCAGACGTATCTCTTGTTCTACTAGTGCTATAATTTGTAGTCAGTTGCTTGAAAAACATGGAAAACTGATGAATATTAGAATGAAAATTAATTTTCATTAAATGTTCCAGCTAGTAACAATTATTTATTCTGGGACTATGAAAGCCAGACTAAGAGTTCAGGGGAGTTTGTGGTAGGGATGTGGGACAGTCTACTGTGGCTTTGCCACATCCGCTGTGGTATTCTGGGTTTACAAGGTCAGTGGCTCTACAAACAGCATGGTCCTTTTCTTTTCGTGGCAATAAAGTAAACCCGACTATTCAAACAATTGAATATTCATATACATTGATAATCAAACTAGACTAAATCCTGACTTAAAACGGCCACATGATGGCAGCAAAAAATAAGAACCACTATGCCTTTATGTCGACTGTTTAACTCAACTCTCATTTTCCCCTCTATTCATCTCTCTAACTGAAGTGTTCCTTAAAAATAGTTGCACAAACATAACTGGCAAAGAAGCTAGCTTAAAATCACGAAAGCCATTTACACATAAAGTTGTATATGTTGCCATACAATCTCTGTACAATAAAAATTATTGTTCAGTAGCTTAGAATAAATTATTAGAACGCCTTACAATGCTTGTCTTCACAGTCTACAGCCAGCTCTAAAGAGTGTGTCTTAATGTAATTGGGAAATTCCTTTAAATAAAGATAATGTCTTTTGGTAGCTGAAAAGCTTGGAGATACCTGGCTGCAGCTTCTGTACTCTCATAAAACAGTTGAAGTGGACTGTCCTAGGAGAGCTGAGAGTTACACTATAAAGTGTATTATGTGTCCACAGCTAGATATCATTCATAACAAAGGCCACAGGTAGGTCTTTGCACATTGCTCTCACTCCATACATAACTCACCACTTCTGTAAGCTGCATGGCCCAAGTGTTGTTCACTCTCAAAGGGAGCAGATGCTTAAAAGGCACTAACTCACTTTGAAATATAAACTCTTGCCATGCTTTCCCAATGGGGATTTCAGTCATAACTGAAACATTCAATATCTGTGCCTCTCCTCTTCTTCATGTTTGAAGTATTTGATTTACAACCTCAACATCCCCTTAATTCACTATTTTATGTTCCAAAATAATTCAACTATACACATAGGTACACATAGATTCTTTTATGTGATGAGTTCTTCATGGAAACATACTGCCTTTTCCATGCTCTTCCATATAGGCAATCAGAAGATTTAGGCATGATACAGCCTCACACTAACCAATCATTTGATCAGCTGAAGTCTCTTACCACCTGTGTGAACTTGGTGGAAGATGAAGACTGTAAAAAACCAAAGGTTGACAATTGGTCTCACAGATACCTGCTGGCAGTCAGGCCACACTGAGTACCACTGTAATTTCTGCTTCAAAGGCTAGCACGGAGGTACTTAGCAGGTACCATATTTTCTCTAGGGCACCTCTCTGTTCATTTCTAACACTCCTTGTGCTCCGCATCTCCAGCCACTACCACCTCCCTTCTTTTTGTCTTCTCAACCCAGTACCTATTCTTATTGTTTCATCCTTTCCTATAACTAGCCAAAGTCTGTCCATCTCCCATGACTCTTGTGTTACCCTCTCAGTTTCACACACTCCTTTAACTTGAGCCAGGCAGAGAAAAAAACCCACAACAACCCCAAACCAGAATACCAGAAGGTGAGTCAGCAGAGCATGAAAAGCGTAAGAGAAAAATGCATTCTGATACCAGTTCTTGTAGCTGTTACTACAATAGGAACCAGCAGTGAGGAAAAATAATTGCAGAGAAAGTCTTTGAGCACTCTGAAGAGACATGGTCTATTTCTTTATAGGGGGAGCAACATCTGAGCATGTGTCTGAACAGATGCGAGCAGAGCACCCTATAGAGAGGTTTAGAGAATTTTGAGGATATACAGATGAAGGTTTATCAACCAATGTACCAATTTCGCTGTGCTTAACACACGGCTTTCACACTGAAAGTAGGAAAGACACAGTTCTGTTACAAAGGCCAAAATGACAAAGACTCAGCTCAAAACATGAGGGCAGCAGAGTTTTTCACTAAAAGTCAGAAAATTGTAAAAAGTAATAACCAACATTACTCCCTAATCTTTTTCTTATAGGTGGCTAATCTTGTATAAGCAGCCAAAATCTAAACTGCGTTATGGGACATAGGTGATTCTTAGTTAAACACATACATATTTGCAGTGTTTGTACTACACTGAATTAAAAAACAAATAAATAAGAAGAACCTCTGCATCTGTTCTTATGTAAAGATTAAATAAAGAAATGAATAACCCCCTACATCTATATCTAAAATAAAAATAGCCCATTCCATTGCTGAATGGTTGGAGAAGAAATCAGTCTATCTAGTGAAAGGAAACCTTCTCCTACAATAGAGAGAAATTACATGATCACACACGCTAACTAGTTAATAGAAGGAAAAAATATTGGAATTGCAGATTGTTTATTAGAACTGCTTTTGTTCTGACTGCCACCAAGACCAGATGGTTAATCTTTGAATACAAATGGGAGGAACTTAAAACCAAAACCCAACTCAGCAATCAGTACACTGGTAAAAAATGTTACCCACAACTAGCACAGACACAGGGTTGGAAGCTATTGTAAATCAGTCTGTAACTTGAATGCATGAGTGTTCATTAGAGGCTTCAATCTGGCAGTCTTTGGCTGCATTTTCTCACCATCACCAACACAATGTCTGCGGGTCTCTGTCAGGTCCCTTAGCTACAGTCCCCAGTATTCCCTTACTTCACCTCAGACACCTTTCTGCCCTTCTCTCACTGTTTTTATCTGCCAGAAAGCTCAGAGGAAAAGGTCTTCCTGAGTCAGCATCAATCAGCCCTGATTCTTCCTTCTTCTAAAGACCTAGAAGTTTGTGCCGGTAGTCTATAACAATAGGCTTCTGACTTTTCCTAACTGTTCAATGTTTCAAGTCTTACCATCACACTGAAGTTTTCATTTGGTGATTACTTTTCCCAGTCCTGAGGTTTTGCAAAAAAAAGTGCACCAAACCCTCACCTGCCAGAAATTCCTATCAACTTGTTATGAACATCAGGGACCAATCCAACATGCCAGCCTAACATTTTACCTTGTGCACCATCCTATCAGCTATGGTCACCCAGTCTGTCTTGCAGGGCTGCTGCCTACGCTTTCTGGCAATGTATTACATTTGGCGGAATTTTATGGTGCAGTTTGACAGGTTTGGTAATGTGAGATTTAGCATGCATGAACCAGGCTTCCAGGCATGCTGCTGCAATAGACTATAAAGCTGGTCTTGAGGTTGACATCAGAAGGACCCCTAAAATACAATTTTACCATACCCCTGGGCTAGCTGTTTATGAGCAGTGGCATATATGCCTAAATGCTTGCAAAACTCAAAAAAGAATCTGGAACATAAAAAGAAAAATCAATGTTAAAATAAATCTGAAGAAAATTTTCTGAAAAGTTAATCAAGATTCTTAAATCCATCTGCAATTCTGTACTGCATAAATATTGAAATTCAACAGAATAGACAAAATGCATTTACATGATATACACATTTTCTACTATTTATAAAGCCTTTGCATGTCTTTCACTGTAAAATAAAAGTTAAATTAACAGCCTAATAAAACCTTTATTTACAATGAAATAGAAAGAGAGATGAGTTTTCTTAGTTTCAGTGTGCAACATTTTGAACAACCATTGAAAAAGGATATGAATGTACCAAAATTTTAATAGCTATTTTTCTAAGAGGATTGAAGGGAGTTAAAATGTACAGGGCAGAGGTGGCACTGAATCGGAAGATTGCCTTCCCTTTATTCAATACTATAAAGGTCTGAAAAAAAAAGAAAAGACATTTTATAAGTGTGTATTCATTGCAGATGCTGATTTTAAAACTGTTCCTAGTGACCAATCACCAAAATTGATACTTTTTCAATACTTAAAACACAAAAACCATGACTAATTTTTTAAATAAAGTTTATTTCCAGTACTTACCTGATGTACCTGACATGAAACTATAACTTTAAATATAGACCTTTCAATTCCTTAACGTTTTTATACTACTTCTTCATTTAAGAACCCCAAACTATTTGAAATATGGTAAGCAAGGAAACATTACCTGTGGATGTCAAAGATGTTAGCAAAAAAATCCTTCTAGAAACTGATTTAATAGACTACCTAATTGCTATTATTTTTTTATTATTATTATTTTTAGTCTGTTTCTTGGTCTTTGTGCTAAGAAGAGAGAAAATAGCATTAACACACAGAGTCAGGATTAGTTAGATCTCCGAGGACTGTGGACATCTGAATACACCTTACCAGAGGACAGCAAGACACATCCCAGATGACTTCCCTGTACAACCGTGGTTTGAAGGTGTGACGCTTTCCCAGAACATACATACTTGTTAAATTTAAATTTTAACAGCTAAAGAGCCTATAAAATTTAGAGAAACTTAAAGGTACACAAGCCTTGCTTCAGCAACTGATAGAAAACTCAGAATGCTGAAAACTTGTCTGTTTTTCTCAAACACATCTGAGAACCTGGCAGACGTTGCTTTGCTTCCACTGTAGGCCATCATGGCTGCAACAGCATTAACACTACAGCATGGAAAATGTGGAATGTCAGGTTCAAGCAGAAGGAAATGAAAAACACTGCAGAGGGAAGGCTCAGTACCTCAGAAGAAAGATGCATGCAGTGGAAGGGATGATGCAAGCCAAGGGATGATTATAGCCTAAATTAAAAGAAGTTACAGATACTGCAGAATCTGCCCAACAGAAATGTCAAAAATTGCTATTTTTGTTTTCGTCAGAATTGCATATTTCATAAAAAAGTTTGATGAAACCATCTTGTTTTTCATGACATTGCTGAGAAAGTGGGCTATTAACTAGAATGCCAGTGGAAGTGCAGGAAAAGTTATGTTGGTCTCTTCTGGTGTCAATGATATAAAGCACCACTTGAAGAGTGTAAGTAAGTAGGTACTCCTGACAAGCCTAGCAGAGAGAAAATATGGCAAAGAGGTTGAAGAAGGATGATTCTTCACTCTGCTTAGATTTTGGAAGTTTAGTATATATGGACTATGAAAGGAGCATTGGAATTAGATATCTTTAAGGTCCCTTCCAACCCAAATCGTTTTATGATTCTGTGTAGTAATGGTATAAAATATATATTTGATTTCCTTGCCTCTGCACAGAAAAAGAGAAACTAAGTATGAAACTGAAGACAAAAGGATGAATCTTGGGCTAATTTTTCCAAATTATACTTCCATTTACATATCACAGACAATAACAACCTTCAAAGTGTAACTGAAGATGACCTGACTAAGGCTTTCATTTTAAATACTGAAGGAGCCGAGCAGGTGAATTACTTTTTTTGGCACAATGTTTTAAAACCTCACACCCAAGGGGGAAGGTGACTTTACCCTCCCATGTCTGTCCCCAGTCCGAGGACTTACAGCTAAGAAGCCTCCAGCTCCCACTCTTCGCTTTTGTAGCTATGAGGTAGTTGACAAAACACATTAAAAATCACGCTCCCTACTAGCTTCATGTCCAAGACTACACCACCTACATTTAGTCAACCACATTTTTAAAAAATCTTTAGACACAAGCATATTAAACATACATCTTTCTCTAACATGCCTTCTGGAAAATAACAGCATGCTGGCACAGCTCCACTTTCAGTTGGAAGCTGCTGCTATTTTAGCTGCTCTACTTTCTGCTGCCCTGCATAAGCAGAACCAACAAGACATAAATTAACTACCTCAGTTTTAATTTTTCACTCAAAGCATCTTTGTGATTGGAGCCCTCAGAATTACTTTGTTGATCCTCTGACCTCCAGACTTAAACATGAGCTAAAATTGTGTCTTATGTCTGAAGAAGAATTTTTGTAAAAAATACAGATAACAGCTGACATCCCATCCCTGCGTAAGCTTCCTTCCCTGGTAAGTGTGCTATATCTCACTCCAGTCTCAACTCAGATGCAAGCCAATGTGTAGGCAGTGTGGATGAACATGAAATATTGTACCCAAAGCTGTCAGGACAAATTAGACATACACTGAGAAAAGCTAAATAAATTCTAAACAATTTGTAAGATTAATATTTTCATATGAAGGATTATGTATACTTTTCAAGACTTAGGTTTTATAAAGTGCTTTAGTCATTGTATAAAGGCAGGAAACCTGCTCACGCTTGAAGTATTCAAGTGTGAATATAAATTGAAAGAAAACCATAATGAGAAGTCCCTGATTTGCCGTTTTTGCATCTGTAACCTAACAGAATCCAGTTCTGTAGCTTCTGCTATATTACATATAAATCCAGAAACTGTATTCTTAGCAGGACAAAGGAGAAGGAATAAAGAAGAGTCTATGTCGAACATACAGTCTCTGAGAACCTCTTGGGACAAAGAGTTCCCAAAACCTTATTTCTCCTCTCCTTCCTCTCAGTTAGCTTTAAATGTAGTTTCTGGGAGGCTGACTGCTACTCTGTTGCATTTCCACTTCCTACAGTTAAATAAACATCAACTAAAACCTCAAAGGCCCATCTGAAAGATGAGAGCTGACACATTTGTTTCCTGGGAAAAGCCCCAGGGGTAAATAGAACAAGACACTCATGGTATATTGGAGGTTGGCATTTCTTGGTTTTGTACTAGTCTTTTGAAACCAACCTGTTTTTCTAGCAAGACCTTTATTTCCTGGTTAGCTAAAATTTTTCCCTTAAAAATTCTTTCACTTACAACGATACAAAGTATCTAAAATCACTAGTGCATTCACCTGTTCTGAGCAATAAAGTTAAGCAGTTTTAAAGAATCTTTTTGTTTCTGCAACGCAAAAATCTAGGAATCCCAGGACCTAGTTGTTTGATCAGATTAGAGATACAGACAAAAGGACGTGCCTTTTTTACAGACATCTTTGAACATCATTCTGGAAAGAGGCAAGGCATGGAATGGCAATCAACAATGATATGTCTATATTGTAGCAGGAGGAACGTGAAGTAAGACCCATTTAGTTCCTCCTATTCTTTCTCTCATCTTTAATGTAGCAGCCTAGGTTCAACAGAAAACAGCCAGCCCTCAAAGTATGAAACCAACTGGACTAGATTTTTATGCAAGCCTGCAGGTCAGGATCTTAAGGAGGTCCAGCTGATCATTTCTCTATAGATAGTGATGTAAACCTCCTTGATCCTTTGTAACAGCAGCTTGAGCACAAAGAGGCAGTCACTTTTATACTGGGAAGACACTGATTTGCACTTACACAGAAGTGGTACATGAAAAATTTGTTTAAGTCCAAGTTCATTTTTTACTCAATTTTGGATTTTAAACGAGCATTCCATCCATTTAGGATGCTAAGCTTTGCCGTTCTAAAGACCAGTGTTATTGACAACCACAGACAGCATTTCATTATAATAAAATCATAAGAATATAAGGTCAGGTATTGTATTGTATTGTATTGCACTGTATTGTATTATAATAAATTAATTATGTTCCAAGTGTACCATTGCTGGCATTAAGGCTAACTGTGATACACAATAAATCAATAATACTTGCTACAGTGTAAACTTGCTACAATGGATTTCTCCATTGTCAAACAGCAGTTGTCAATATTTTCCTTTTCCTTTCATATTCAGATTAATATTGGGCTTGAATATGTCCTTTTCAGTTGCAGGTTTTGCACAGAAACACAGTTACAAAACCATAAAACTAGCACATATGTTTCTGTTTCTCTTAAGAGGTTTTCAAAGTTTTAACTTTTCATCTCTGGGCTACCTTATCCACAAATTAAAGCTCTCAACTAGCTCAACACATATATTTACTCCTGTCTTATTAAACTGCATTAGATCATGGCATACGCATGCATAATGCTATTGCTTAGAGAAAGAGGCCCAAAGATGAAAATGTAAACCACTCTAGATGATGTTTCAACATCCAATGAATGCAAAAATACAGTGAATTTGTTCAATATTGTTATAAAACTAGGAAAAAGAAAAACAAACCAACAAAAAACCTCAATGGGCTGCAATACATGCATTTGAGGTAAACGATGGATGATTTCACTTATGACTCAAATTTGGAATAGAAAAGATATTCCTAAAATTCTTGAACAGGTTTCCTGAATAAATCATGTGACCATGTTCATTAGTATAATGTGATCAGAGCTGTGAGTACCCATTTCTATTTCCTATTTGAAAGTTAGGAAGCCAAACTGATACAATTTTGTTCATAAATTAGTTTATGCAGATATCTAAATATAGTTCTGAAGTAATAGTAGCATCTGATACTCCATACAGTTGTCCTAACCCTTTCTTGGAAACAAGTATTTTCCTTCATTCTAGCATTTCTGTTAGATCCATATCATTTCAGATGGGTGCTTTCTCAGTCAAAAATATAAAATCTTTAACCATCATGAAGCAGTTGTCAGACCACTACCTTGTGAGAGGGTGTGCTGATTGCCTCGTTGGCTTTACAAGGTAAAACTTGGAAAGAGATAAAGAGAAAGCTAAATGGTACAGAGGTAAGTGCATTGAGCATTAAGAGTCCTTCACATCTTCCAGAGATGTTCACTTTTTCTTCAGGCTTTTCTCAAACTATTTCTCCTTCTGAGACTTGCAGAAGCATTGGCTACTACCAGTACTCTCAAAAGACAAGTAAAACAAGATAAAAGCCTTTCCAGAGTTCACATACAGCTAGACAGAAAAATCTAGGAATTAGATATCTTAAAGTCCTTTTGACTGTAAAATTGAAATAGATATTGAATTTCTGTTAGGAAAGTCTATTTTCCTTATACTGAAGGAAGAAAAACTGGGGAGAATTGTAGTGTGTGAGAAATCTTTTCTTGCATTTGACTGACAGAGCTGTTTCTATTTCTGTCTTGTAGAACATTAAAGTACATGAATAGTGAAGATTTGTGGACTTCAGCACAAAGAAGAGAATACCAGAGGGTATGTAACATGCCCATAAAAGTTATTTAGTGTGCAAATGAAAAGATTCTTCTTTCAAATAGTGCTGGAGCTTGGCTGAATATGTTCAGCAGGTTTCATTCTGTTTCTTTCTATCATCATACCTGGCTGATGTAGTGTTTTCAGCTCCATCTGTGGAGAGGCTAAAAAAGACTTCCATTTCTAAGGGCTCTAGAAACTTACCTGTAATCATACTTATCATGTAACTGGTTTCACTGTAAGACACACAAGACAGACTGATTTGACTATAAAGATCCAGAATGAGCTGAGGGCAGGTAGGGATATAATTATAGGTGATCTTCTATCATGAACAGACACAATCAGTACAGAACTATACAAGGCCTGCTTTTACAGAAACACATCTTTTATCTTTGCAAAAGTAGAACTAGGATTTAAAGATAAATCTTCATACCCCATGAATGGCAGATAAAGGTTCTCTCAGAGGCATCAAATAATAAAGATAAAAATATTGTGGTATTTTCTCTCTTGTCAAAAGGAGATTCATAAATCACATAAAATTTAGCAAGGTATGACACTTAGAAAACAGCACTTCACGACAATCAAAATAACTCCTGTCTTGATATTGATAAAGTTTTCATAATCACATTACCTAATAATTAAAGTATCACCCAAGCTAGTTATCACTATAAACCATGAGCTTTTTCTGCTGTACACGGGCTATGTGACAGAATCATCCTGAAAGGATTCCAGGGCTTTTCAAGGCTAGTTCCACCAGAAATTTTTAAATCAGTTTTATACTCTCTTTATGACATTTTTCTGCTTTACCTCTGTGTTTCCTTATTGATTCCATGAAGCAAATGTGCTTTGATAAATAAAAATAAAAATAATAAACCAACCCATTTATTTTTAAGTGCTTTCATTTATGCTATGTTGGAATGTTCATGTACACAGTGTTGATAAAAATTCAATTATATCAAAGAAATAATTTTTTATATAAATGAAAAGGATGCTTTCTGGAAAGCAGAATGTGTATGCATTGCTGCCATCAAACATTTTCTGCTCTTGTTATACACCTAGTCCGTTAGCAATGCTCAACTATTTACACGTTATTAGAATTACATTTTCCTACATGACTGCGAATTAACAAACTGAAGTAACAAGTTATATGACCCACTCCACGAAAATGAAATGAACATGATAAAGCACTCTAAACACTGGCATACGAACAGGATCGATATCAGACTCACTTTTTTATTGATGTAATATGGGTCCATGTCTTCCAAGGGCTCAGACACCATTCCTGGAGGTATGTCACCATATATAAATGGAAGAGTTTTTCCTGCTTCCAAATCGCTGTTTGGCTTTGGCCCATTTTCATCATCGTCTTTACGATCTTGTTTAGGATTCTTAGCTTTTTCTGCAGCGATGCGTTGTTCAATTGCTGCAAGAGACTCTCTAGTGAAGTATTGGAAGCTGTCTGGTCCTGGTGGTACAAGCACTGACTGCTCCATCTTTTCATCCTGCACATTTTAATTACCATTTATTCTTCTGCATAGGAAAATACTAAAAGAAAGCAGACCAAAAAAAAAAAAAAATATCAAACAAACATGTAAAAATCACCAAGTAAGAAAGAACATTTTTTTTTAAGGGCTTTCATTTATGCTATGCTGGAATGTTCATATACACAATATTGAAAATTATGCAAAGAAGAAAAAATAAGCAGTTTTGTTGGTGATTTGACCTTTGTAAGAGGCATTTGTATAGCTCTTATGCTAGTTACAGAAACTGTAAGAATTTCTCAACTCTAGGACTAAAATGGTATTTTTTACTCCAAATAAACAAAAGCATGATACTTCAGAGCAGTCAGATACATTCTTTCCTGACAACTCTAATTATTTTAAAATCACCTCACACTCCTCAGGAATTAATCAGGATTATATTGGTAACTATAAGCAGCACAATTCATCAGAGCTAATGCGGAAATTTCCACTGAGTTCAGCAGGGGTATCAGAAAACAAGCACTGCAGAATCAGAGTTTTTTAAAAATAAATAAAAATAAACTTTGAGTATTATGAAGTAGTAAAGCAGTGGATCCAAGTAAGTCTGCACAGGTGGTTATTCTAGATAACAGGAAGAACAATTGCCTATTTTAATTTCAATTCAAATGTTACTATATATTTAGTTCTTTATTCAATATCTGTAGCTGGATAAATCTGAAAGGACTCTAATACACATATTTATTCATATATTGAGCTGAGAAAATAAACTCAACAAGTTTATGCTACTGAATAATTTTCTGATGATATGAATCATAAAGATGAAATGTATACTTGGATGCACAATGGTGCATATATCCTTCATGCCTGAATGTAGAGAGATATTTTCAGTTTCCACCCATTGCTAGGGTCCTTGTGGAATGATCAGTCAACCTTTCAGGAGTCTTAAGGGTTAATGCAGGTCAGTACTCATTTAAATTAGCTAGAGATATGGAATGACAGACTCATCCTGTTCTCTCTTCATTAGGGGAAAAAAAAAAGAGGATATAATAAAGTGTAATTCAACTAACAAGGATTTAAAAAATTGTCTTCCTCCACACAGAAAGCATCCTGCAGACATCCCCCAGCTTCCTGTTTCATGGTTCTGCCTACTTCTGGGAATGGACTTCTGTCGTGGTTTAAACCCAGCCACACAGCTCATTCACTCACTCAACCCCCCTTTCTTGCCCTCCCCCTGCTCCCAGAGGGATGAGGAGGAGAATCAAAGGAATGCAACTAACAGGCTGAGATAAGAACAGTTTAGTAACTAATGTGTAACACAAACCACTACTGCTACCACCAATAAGAATAATGATAAAGGAAATAACAAGGAAAAAGAATACAGCATCTCACCACCCATTGATAGATAACTCACCCCACCCTGCCCAACCGAGCACCGACCAATACCTCCTCCAACCCCCGGCCAACTAGCCCTTCTGGGTAACTTCCAGATACATCCTGGGCACAACATGCTGTGGTATGGAATACCTCTTTGGTCAGTTTGGGTCAGGTGTGCTGTCCCCGCTTCCTCCCGGCCTCCCCTCCTCCCTGGCAGAGCATGAGACCCACAAAGTCCTTGGTCAGAGTAAACATCAGTATTATCAGTTCTGTTCCCAGGCTGAGTCAAAACAGAGCTGCATCAGCTACTAAGAAGGAGAAAAATTGACTGCTATTGCTGAACCGAGGACAACTTTTCAGCCTCTGAGCTACTGAACAGTTATGAACTCAGTTTTCACACCCTGACATTATTTCTCAATGTTCAATCCCACATTGTGGATTTTTGGAAAGGAGAAAGAATTACTAGCCACACCACTGACCTTGCTGATCCCCAAACTGATCTCTGTAAGTGTCACTGTAGTCTGGGAAACAGATCTCATACTAAGCCACTATTCAAACATTATGGAAGTCACAGCTGTAGGTGGACACTACTTGTTCTGTGGGCTTCAGGGAGATAGAGACTCAAGAAAGACAGTCAGGCTCTCTTCTCTGCTCATCTTATTTGGCAAAGGAAGGGATAAAGCCCCTCTTTCTCTTTCTCTCTTCTCCCCATGGGCAGTAGTAAATAAGACTAAGCAGCTATGCCTGCCTTTCTTTCTGCTTGTGGGACTCAGGAGGTTGATTTTCCCTTTTGACATCTTTTCCTGTGAAAATTCCCTCAATTGTCTAAATCTCTATGGTACATGGCACTTGATGTTCCATGCCACAGTAGCCAGCGAGGCCAAAGCAAGCCAAACGAGCTCTTGCACAGTAGGAGAGAGTTGCTGGACAGTAGCAAGGGCAGTCTCATGTTTTGAAGAGGATGATAACAGACAACTAGCAAGCTGTCAACAAAGATGAGCTCTGAAACCTTATTTTGCTCTGTTAGGATTACCTTTTAATTCATCTGAATGCTCTCAACTGGCATACAGAACAAGGAGGTAAAAGTCTGCTGAAGCAAGCCATTTCATAGCCATTAATTACACTGCAAAAACATTTGATTCAGCTACTGTGTTTACGTACTGAGTTTAAAACCAAAAAATGCTTGGGCTTTTCTCTTAACACCCATTTTTTTAACTCTAGAAAGGAACTTCACTTTTTTTTTTTCCTATAGTTAATCCTGGCATGTTCTCAGGTCTATCAAACTTACATAGAGCTAAGCCAGATATACGCTTGTAGATGTATCTAAATCTAAGCAGGCTGTACTTAACAAAATGTTTCAGGAAAATTTATGAAGGTTAAATACTTTTTATCCTCTACTTAGCAGATTAAAGAATGATATTCCAGATACTTTTTCGTTTTCTTCACACATTTTCATAATTATAAGTCTTCAGAATTGCAAATAGAAGTCTTCAAAATATTTAAAAGTCAATTTGACATACGTACTCTATTCACTACAGTCTTAACCCCAAATCACTTTCATCTCCCATACGACAGTGGTTAATGGAAAGGTTTGTATATCCTTTATTATAGTTGATGAATTTATTCTCACTTATCTGCATAGGGTATTGATAAAAATTGATACGGAGCCAGTTAATCAACTGATATCCCTCTGTTTTCTATCAAGTGATCTATTAAATATTAATTGAATAATTACACATTGCTTAACACAACCCAAATGGACTTCTTTTTATTTCTTCAACATAGCACTGATAATTCAACAGAGGAGAGAATATAAGAATACAGAAAATATAAATTTCTTAAGCTCTTTCCTACTCTCCTCTGGAACGAGCAAGATTTTATTTCATGTTGTGTTTGAATGACTTTCTTATGAGCAGTGTATCAGCAGGCAAAACATTTCAAATCCTGGAAAATAAGGTACTCAGAATATCTGAGAATAGAATCATTATGTTTCTTCTGAAACTTCTCAGGCAAAGTACATTCATATATACCTTGTAGTATACATTGTTGTAAGCCAGATAATTCCTGAGCACACTCAGTATACTTTGCTTGCATGGACAGTCTGTAAACCATATGCAGAATAAGCCTGAATAAATTTTGCAGGTGAAATAAAGGGACATGTCAGCAAATGATGGAGGAAGAGTGCATTATCTAACAATGATTCCAAACCAGTTGACCAGTAGCCTTTGAAGAAGTCAGTTAGACAATACATAACTCTGAAAAAAGACTGGTTTAAACAAGAATATCATTTCCTAACCAGATAGGCATTTGGTTTACTGTTACCTTTCATGTTCTTCATCCCCTCATAACAAATAATGACAAGAGTTTTTGGAAAGTTTGGTCAGGAGAACCTTTGTATACAGATAGAACTACAGTACTGCAAATACATAGACTCCAGGAAGCTAATTTTTTTATATTATCTGTACACTTAAACCTAAAACTGTAACATGCTTTGATCTTCTGTGATAACATCCAAAAATTAAAATTTAGCTTACATTTGCCACAGAATATTCTGAATGTTGTATCCTGTGTTCTAGAAATGTAGGAATTTGGTTGTAACAGACCAGTTCCAGCTTTGTAGTACAAGTCTGGTTCGGCTTTATACTTTTATTTATATAAACACTTCCATAAAGCCTTCCATGATCACCTTTATATCCACATTCTGAAATCAAACCTGATTTCTAAAAAATGATCCTTTTCCTGCCTCTCCCTCCATGCTTCTGGCAAGTTTCTCAGCAATGTAATTTTTAATATCAGCCAACATTTAATCTTCCTCAAGTGCCATAGCAATATGATTAACTTAACAAAGCTATAGCTTCCCAGATTTACCATATAGCAATGTGCCATGTACTCCAAGTGGGGTCTCACAAGAGCAGAAGGGCAGGATCACCTCCTTGGACCTGCTGGTCACGCTCCTTTGGATGCAGCCCAGGATACGGTTGCTTTCTGAGCTGCAAGTGCACACTGAAGCCGGCTCATGTAAAGTTTCAGGGAATGTGATTTCTTGTATGCTGAATTTTATGATTCTGTTTCAAAGAACAATATAACCCGAGTTTCTCAGCTTCTATGCACATCTATTCATATTCTTCTGTTCCACTTTGAACTCTACTGGGAGAAGTCTGTGCCAATGTCTATTGCACCATGGCAAATTTCTACTTCAGGAATTCATTGAAATGACTTATAATGGTATAATATTCCCAAGCATATTGCTCTTTTCCCACAGATCAAGAGAGACACCTGAAAGCAGCTGGGATTCCCTGTTTACTGTAGTGTTTATTAGCTGGCACATTTCCTAGACTACGTTTAATTCAGGCTTTTCTGCATCAATCCACTGGTATGAAACAGAGAAGTCCATAAAGCATCAAGCCACTAAGAGAAATACAGGTTATTTTCTGTTAGCAGGCACTTTTGTATGTGCATCTTTGGGTACACTGAGTACTGTGAGAGTAATCAAATACATATAGAGTTGGTAAATCAAAACATCTTGAGGTACAGCAGTTACCATGGTCATATGTTTTATGCCGCTGTGCAGACAGCCACAGTTGTCACTCAATGATAGCAACCCTTTGGTGTCAAAGACTCACAAAGAAGGAGAAACAGAATTGAGATCACTAAAAATAGCAGTATTTGGTAAATGCCAGATTTCTTTTCTTTGTAGGAAGGACATACCAAGTCTCTTAAAGTATCATCCTTTCCAATCTTTTGAGCAAAGCAACCATTTGGGTATTTCTATTTGTTTTGATAGACCAGTGGAGGAGTAAAATGAAATTGGAGTAGGAATGTTGCTGCTTGTTTTGACAGAGGGCATGCTTAGATGCAACAAGAAGAGACCGTAAGAAATAGATGCTTCTTTGGGCATGCTATGTCCTATTACTTGTGTGAATTACTCTTGGATGTGATCCTTGGTTGTCAAAATACAGTACTGTTAGACTTGTTACAATTATGTTATTTTCTGTAAGCAGTCACTTTTGAATGTGCATCTTTAGGCACACTGAGTACTGTGAGACTCAGTACTCTTGGTTATGATCTTTAGTTGTTAAAGTACAGTACTGTTAGATTTGTTACAATAATGGACTTGGAGAAGAGAGCTCCTTGAACACTGTATGTACTCACTGAAACCAATCTAGACTATGAACGGCTCCACAGAACATTTTGTGTGATCTCAACACGGAGGGGTGCAAATAAGAAAAATGTGGCTTAAGCCCATCCAGTAACTCAGCACTGCACCAGCTACAAGGAAGGAGAAAAATAACTGCTAAAGCTGAATCCAGGACAAGCAACTACTGTCCTGTGATGCTTCATCCTATCTCATTCTGGGATGCTTTGGTCTGTGCCAAAAGCATCTAGAATTCACCCAGGACAACCCAAGGTAAAGTTTGAGGAACAGCACAGGCTAAGGACTATGTCCAGTAGATGGTTTGGATATAGTCACCTTCTTTAGGGAGGAAAAATGTTTGGGAACACACACGGAAGCTGACCTAAGCAGTGCCATTTGGGTAGATACAATCACAGAATCATAGAATAGTTAGGGTTGGAAAGGACCTTAAGATCATTCAGTTCCAACCCCCCTGCCATGGGCAAGGACACCTCACACTAAACCGTGGCACCCAAGGCTCTGTCCAACCTGGCCTTGAACACTGCCAGGGATGGAGCACTCACAACTTCCTTGGGCAACCCA
>JBCJKH010057846.1:0-17433 GCA_039877255.1 Loriculus beryllinus
TTATACACATTAAAACACTAAACTCTACACATTAGCAAGATCTGAGGGGAGAGCAGAACTAGGTGTATTACCTAGCAATACACCTGATCAATAAAATGAGAAAATTGGGGGGGAAATGATTCATATTTTCATCCCCTGGCTTTTCCCCTTCCACAATTATTTCAACCAGGGATCTGCTATCACATGGCAGCTAGAGCATTTAGCATCCATGTATGTGAGAGGTGAGCAGCCACCCAAGAGACAAGATAATGGAGCAGGAAGAGCTGCCTCCTCTGCCCATTAGTTGAATGCTCCCAAGGAGAGTGCACGATGCTCCCCAGAAGCAATCATTTCTGTTTGAAAGCCTCAGCTGTTACATGAAAAAAAAATCGTAATAATGGTGGCAAAGAGCTGAACTGAAAGAGATTGCACAGCAGTGCTTTTATCTGGTAGGAGGAGGAAAGAAGAGTATGGTATGAAAGCCATAGGAAGATATGTGTCCCCTTAAGAAGAAGAAAGAAACATTCTACCAAACTGTTTTAGAAGAGCCTTTCTTTATTGAGCTGCTGGTTGCCAAGGAGAAAAAATTGATCGTTCAGAAAAGAGATGAGAAAAGGAGCTGTCAGGAAAGAAGACATCTGGAGCTGACTTGTGTACAGTTTCTTCTTCTTAGCCCAGTGACACTGAATCATTTGCTTCGCTGTTTTAAAAGGAATAAAGCTCTGGAATTATCTGATTTCCATTAAAATAAAAACACATTCTCACAGTCTCTCTATTTTTTGGGTTTTTTTTTTTTTTGACAAAACATTATTACTTCTCTGTTTAGTTCAATGTCTGATCATTTTAGTGGGTGCTAGTGGGTCATTTAATTACTGTTCACAGGTATGTGGCATATAATTCATACAGAAGGAATCAATTACGAAAAAAGAAAAATTAAGAAAGACCCTTGAGACAATACTGTGCAAACTGTTGTTCAGGTACATTTTTAAGAGCAACCACATGCTCTGCTTTCTGACAGTCACATAGATAACAAGATTAACTACTTGGGTTTGATCAAAAAAGAGAAAAATGTTAAGTATGGTTCAGTATATTAACGTTGAGCTTGTTCTGTTCATGTCATTCAGGGGGGAAAATAATCTTACCAAAAAAAACCCCCAAACTGATATTTTTATTCTGGGCAGAGTGAAAACATGAAAAAAAAAAAAAAAAAAAAAAAGGAGCTTTTTAAAATGATCTAACAAGTCAATCTCATTACAGCACTGCCAACACCCTGGTGCAGACATTCAGCAAAGTTGTGCATGGAAAGGACGTTCATTAATGTTATTGCTTTCTCATGGGACAACTCTGCAATGAGCAGGGAGATGCTCTTAAACAATGAATCACAAAGCAGTTACAAAGTACTGAGGTTTTTGTGCTGCATGGCCAAGCACATCAATCCCCACAGCAGAAGTCTGTATGGCTGGGTCCAATCTGCAGGTCTATGAACTTCCTGTTCATCAGTTTCCATACTTACAAATAGGGTTGTTGAAAATTTAGCTTTGTGTTTTGAGATGCATGGGTGAAAAGTGCCATCTAAAAATGGAAAAGATAATTCTGGTTTCCTTTTATTTATGTCAATAAGGGAAAAGTTTGTGTAAGTTAACAAAATCATACCAATGTAGCAGTCTTGTGAGTGTTTAGATGGTAAAACTTGATTATCTGTTCCAAGAAAGACCAGACTCACTACTCAGAAGAAAATGTAACTCTCTGGTAAGCAATGAAGTGTATGACAGGCTACATGGGTTTTTTTATCATCTGCTATAAAAAGCTCCAGCATGTCCCAAAGTGTTGGTGCTTGAAAGCCTGGGGCCTGTAATGATCTGACATGCAAAATCAAGTATCCTTGGCTGAATGAGAAAATCAGGAACTTGATTTTTCCTCAAGAGCCTTGGCAATGACCTTGGCTTGCAGACTTAGTCATGTCCCCAGTTTCTAACACAGACAGGGTGGTTGCTGATAGATCAGCTAAGCATTACGGTTTGACTGGTGTTTCCTCAAAGGACCTTTTTTTCCAGACAGACCATGGAATATCTCTTTAGAAACCTGGCAGTGGAAAAACAGGCCTCAGCCTCTTTAATCTCTGCATCATTGACGAAGTAGCCTCCAGTGCATGAGTGAAAATGAGAATTTAGACCAGGCTCTTTTGCAGGCTGGGCTTGGAGACACTCAACATAACTCTTCTAGCCAGCAGCAGGCACAGATTCTCAAAGTCAGCACACCCAGTTTATTGCAGGCTGCTACAGATGCTTAATCCTAACACCAAAACAGTGGTGCATGATTTCCTGGAGGAAGAGTGATAAAACTCTCCACTAAGATGCCTTCTTCTCTGCATCTTTGATGGACTGATTTGCATGTTTTCAAATAGATAAATATCTGCACCAGGCAAAGCCCAATCTTCTACATCTCTTTCTCTTTTTTTCACTAACACAAATGACAGACAGCTTAGGAGAATGATGGGCATTGGTAAAGGAGAGTTACAGCATGCATATCTTTTTTTTGCAAGCACCTCAATATGCTGAGTTTCTCACCAAAATGCTGTTGACATGACAGCCCCACTGACTTTCTACAAGACCAATAGACAATCTCATTCCAGATCCAGGTCCCACCACTGTCCTTTTCTTGTCAGGGATACAGAGGCACTTCATAAGGCTGCCTGCCTGCAGGAGGGAAACTGAGGTTTAACTGCAGATGCCTTGGAAAGTCCCTGCTCATTTCTGGTCAGGTATATCTGTGTGGTAAGTGATAAAGCTCTGCCAATAAGGCACAAAGTCTTCCAAACACCTGGCACAAGCTTGTGGAGATATATTTCTAGAGTTATTGTGGCCCATGTGAGCCGCAAGCTCTCATATGCTGCATCCCTGAGACCATGCCTCAGCTGGGATTTCCTCCCAAAGTCCCATGAGCTCAGCCAGCCCCTGGAAAAGTCACTGTCTTGTAAACTTATGTTTTCTTTGTCATTCAAGTGAGCTGCTATTTCTGGTTACATGCAGTTACCATGGCTACAACAGCTCATAAATAGGGTCAGAAACCTTGGCACTGTTTTTAAGTGATTCCTTGGAATAGGGAATAATCTGGACAAAGGTAATGAAGCTCATGGGTTTTCTTTTGGAGCCACAGGGACTGCACTCCTGTTATCGGTTGGAACCCAGGGCTTCTGCTGCAACTCTGGTCTACATCGGGTGGCAACTGATGTGACCCAAAAGTCTGGAGCTGGCTTTTCTGGGGCCAGGGGAGGAAGAAGCTGGGAGGGGCAGGGAGGGACAGTGATCAGGTACTCTATCCTTGGACAGAAGCACACACATCCCCACAAAGCACATGCCACAAGCTTTGCGAGGGGAAGGGAGAAAGAGAAAGAGAGGAGGCAATGGCCTGATAATCACAGGAGATAAGAAAAAACATGGTAAGTATGGCCCTTTAGGGACTTTCTGACATGCTTTGTCAGTGGCCAAAAATAGTTCCATGTGACACCATGGAAATTTTATTCCAACATGTCCAGTTTTGTGAAAGAGAAATGAGCCAGATTTCATCTGGAGAACAGGAAAATAAAAGGGGTGTTTTGAAAACAAACAGTATATATATATTTAAGGTTCAGAAAAGAGGAGTAAGGGGCTGTAGAGCTGATTTCCCCAGCAATTTTACCTATACAGGAGAAGGCAGAAGGGGAGGGAAAGCTCCCGGAAACCTGTCTGCAGCAGATGGAGGCATGGGAATGAGCAGCGGGGATGGGAGTGAAGTCTGCTGTCAGCAGGCTGCCCCTCTTTATAGCCACACAAGCAGGTCCCTGCCCACTGTAATCATTCCTGCTGTCAGGAGCTGCCGAGTGCCATCAATCTCCATGCATTTGTATACAGGTTCCAGTCATCACAGGGAAGAGACAACGCCAACACGATGCTGCCCCCATCCTCCTTCCTGTGCCCAGAAATTATCACACAAGCCTCCAAAAGCTGTGTGATCATCCTCAAACATGTGGGAATGTTAAGCGTGTTTGCTGCTTCTCTGCTAGATTGAAAGCCCTTTGGCTGTACCTAGGATTTACTTCCCAGCTTCTCTGTGTCCATTCAAGAGCTAGGAGCTTATTGATTTTTAAATGTAAGTTAAGAATCTTTCTGAAGGATTTATCTTGTCTAACTTCAGCAGTCTGAAAAGCCAGAGGCCTCAGATGTGGGCTTTTGCTCAGCATCAGAGCACTGTCATATAAGAAACTGTCCCTTCTTGGTCACATGCAGTCACACCCCTGGCTGTCATGGCAGCTCCAAAATCCCCTCCTCCATCGTTACCCAAAGACAAAACCCATCCATCACTACGCAAACCCATACCTTGGTTTCCTTCTTCTCCTGCACTGCTCTGCTGCTCCTAGCACAGCTCTGTTTTCTGGGTCTGTTTTTGGCCCTGCCAACCATGATCTCATGTTGTGAGCTGGATGCTCAACAAGGTTAAATGAGTGGTGCTTCACCACAGCCAATGGATCCCAAAGGATTGTTAACCCTCTGGTTATGCCTCCATCCAGACAGCCACAGTCCATGACAGAGGTGCTGCCCCAGCTGAGGATGAGGATGACCCTTCAGCATCTTCTAGCGGGTCTCTGGACCTTTTTTCGCCTTGAGATTCTGCCTGCTTTTTCCACATCTCTGACACCAATCTCCTGGGCTGGGCTGTCATAACAGGCTTGTAAAATGCATTGGAACTACAAAACAGCTGGTAAAGCAGTGTGCATTACCATGCATGGAGATTTGTTGGATCGCAGTTTAGGCTGAGGTACCAGCTCTACCCTTTTTCAGGCAGCGCCTCACAGTAGCAATGCTACTAGCACCCAGATGTGACCTATCTGTTACCCTAAACCCAGTCCCTCTGGTCTCAGAGGTGACAGGCCACACTGCTGGCTGGCCACCCGCATGCAACACAAACATTCCCAATTCTTCCCCTGCCATCCCATCTGCTGGGTGCAGTTAAATATTCACCAGGCTCCTGTGCAGCATCTCAGCAGTGTTCCCTATGACTCTCTTGAGTGGACTCAGCCCTCATGCACTAGGCTGACTGCATGCGAGGCTCTGTAAGATGAATCTTGACTCCCATGACACTGCTGAGAAGTTTGCTGGAAGCCTCTCCATGCATTCACCAGCACAGGGGAGGGATCTGACATGATTAGGACCAACTCCTCCTTCCCTGCATGTGCAGCCATGTGTGTGTTCACAAACAAAAGCATCTCTCAAAGGACAGGTGATTTCCATATTCCTCTTTGCTTCTCCAGACATCTCCCATCAGAAGCTCCAGGGAAGCCACAACCTCTTTGTGCAGAAAGGAGCACTTTGCCCCTCAGGATGGTGCTGAAGCTCTGCTGCTTCCCCAGACCTCCTTGGAGCTGTGTCTGCAGGGCACCAGGATCACAGAGCGCTCTCAACACGTGTCCATCCCCACCCCCGCCATGTGGGCACCTACCTCTGATTGACACCCGGATGTCACCTGGTGGCAGGGTATATCTAGAGGAGACAGGACATCTTGAGATACTTTCTACACAGGCTGGAGGACTGGAGTTGAATGATTAGCAAGAGGAGCCCTTGGCACCGTAAGTGTGTTTCCCAGGAGCTCAAAGCAATAATGAGGGTGGTAGGGGGAGGGGGGAGGAACTGACTGTAAAATCCAGAGGAGAGAAAAGTCCTGATGAAACTCCATGGGGAAGAAATTTGGTTGTTTGTGCTTGGAGAGTGTGAACAGACACAGTGGCTAAGAGAAGGAGATGTGGTTGTTGGGTGTTTGCTGTTTCCTCTAACATTAAGACAAGTGCTGCAGTAGTGGTTTGTCTCAAAGCTCCCTGGCTGCTCCATGGGGCTGCTCAGTTTCTCATGTCGGGCATCCCTTAGTTGAGGGTCCCTGGCACCCCTTTGGCTTGTGCCCTTGGCTAGATGAGCCTGTGTGTGAGCAGTGCTGGTGGGGCTCCTGAGGAGTAGTCAGGACAGACACATGGTGTCTCCTGCCCCAGTGCCCAGCAGTACATGCTGGGTACACTGGTGGGGAGTTTGTATTGTGTGATGCTGTACTTCCAGAGTTACTGAATGTCTTCTTTAAACTAGCATAGTCTCCATCTGGGAAACAGTTGTGGGAATATAGTTGTACTTTAAATGAGTCTCTGCCTGCTAGAATGAAGGGACTGAGATCCTGTGTAAAATACAGGAACAGAGAGAAATGAACTGGTGGACTTTTTGCATCGCTATGATTACCCAGCTCAAGCAACTGACACTGGAGTTGTGATACTCCTCAAAGGCATCTTACACCAGATACAATACTCCCTGATGAAAGCCTGGCTGCAAGAGTGATGCTAGTGGCTCTCATGAAGTCAAGAGCTATGAATGTAAGAACACCATCAAAAGGAATGTGAAAACAAGGGTATTTCCTCCTGGTTGCTGTCTACTCCCAGAGTATCTCTGCATAGAGGGCCATGGGGGTTCTGTGTGGGACACCCATGAGGCACCACAAAGACATGTGGAGGAGTCTATAGTTTTGAAGGTTTCAGAAAGAGGAAGATGGGTTCCAACACTGAATCTGTCTGAAGAAGATCGAGTGAGACATCTGCATTATCTGTCACAGAAATTTTCCACAGAGAATCAGAGATTAAGCAGAGGGCAGATTAAAGAGTCAACACTTGCCAATAAGTATTCAAGCCCCTTTGAGTTCAAAGAAAACTAAAAGAAGGATGATTAACCTGGCCAGCAACCCAGAGGTGGGATATCTGACGCAACTGAGATAAGCCCATTACCATGTATTAGGTATAATTAGCATTTGGACGCAAGCAAAGCTTATAACCACAGGATTAAACCCGGGAATGAGAAGAAATGCTGTCAGGGGAAATTTGGTAATACCTTGTCAGAGGAGGGGGCAGAGGAAGTGCATGGAAGAACATCTTGTTCCTCAACAGCCTTTGATTTCACAGCCATCGACTCTCACCCGGGAGCTACATCCCGGTGCCTGCAGCAACAGAAGGGCTCTGGCAGCCCAGAAAGCACTGAGAGAAGGCAGCATAGCACTTGGAGAGATCTAGAGAAGGAGACTCAGTCTCGTCAGACCTTTGTCAAGCCATCTGCTTGGTGTGGTACCAAGGACTATCCAAATACCCAGGTATGGGAAGGTGAAAGGCTGGGAAATTCACCTGGGAAGCTGCTGTGGTGTTTCTTCCACATCTGTGATCTTGGGGTATCTGCCCCCTGATGTCTGGCTGTGTGCAGGGGCAGCTAGTTCCTGAGTTGCAGGAACTGGGGCAGGTCTTGTGCTGTGGGACAAGGCCGTCTCCAGCATGAATGAAGACACACCTGTGTGTGATGGCTTGTGTGTGAGTCCAACCAGATCAATGGTGGGAGGGCAGCTTGATTCCTGCTGCAAGATAGAGGCTGTTATGTGGCATTAAGGTTGCTTTCCATCCTCTGCCATTTCTTTTGGTGATGTGTGGAGAGAATAAGTAGAGGGAGGTTGTTAAAGAAGAAGTTAGAATTGTCCCTTTTAGTTTCATTGAGTGCTCTTTCTTTAATTCCTACAGGTGAGAGAGAAGGTGAAGTGTGACTTGGGCAGATTTTCCTACCAAATCCTACCTTTTCCTACAAAATCCTGTGTTATCGAGTAGCTACCTCAGACTGGGGGAAAAGGAAACTCCAAAGACTGAGTCTTTTTATTAGCTATTTCCCTATTAAATAAAGGCTAGAGACAAAGCATGGACTCAAGGAACTAAGAGGAGCTGATTCTGAAAGTCTTTTTTTGTGATTAAGTTACTATGCTAGCAAACAGCAAAGGTTGGCGAAGCAGGGCAGGAACTCACGTGGAGATGGAGCTCAGACGTATTTTACAAGTTTTGGATGCCAGTCCAAAGGGCTGGAAATCTGTTAGCTGGTTTGTTTCTTCTGTTGTACTTTTACAAGTAGCCCTTCAGAGGGGTACCGTGCATCTTGTAATATTAGATGAGCACGGTGCTTAGAAGTGGATGTGTGTCTCTCGTAGTTCAGGAGGGGTATCTAGCACTGAAACAGACACCCTGTTGATGAGAACTGCACCTGAGGCAGAAGCATAATGCTATACTTTAGGGCATTAGCAGAAACATCACGGAGCAGCATTTTGTTATACAGCAGTAACATCTGAATTCCTCACTGGTCCGGAGTAAAAGTGAGGCACCGAATTCTCTCTTCATTTTGGAGGCAAACTGCCTTCACCTCTCAGTTTGGTCCTAAAATCTGAGTGAAAAGATTTTGTCACTCCTTCCAACAGTGCAGTCCAGGTCATGCCAATCACTGCACCTCATTCCTGTTCTGTAAAAGATGAAGGTGACGGTGTTTGCCTGTCCTGCCATTGTGTTGTGAGGATAAAGCTGTAAATACTGGGCTGCAGAGATGGCAGCTAAATAAGTAACTTCTACAATCTGAGTTGATCCTTGTGTTTGTGGGCACTGTATGTGCTTAGGAAGCACTGTGTTACAGGCGGGGGAATAGCATCTGTGCATACTTCAGCTGCAGACACAACCATCTGCTGCTCCATTTGGGGCTGCTGGAACCCATCCAGTTTCCTGCTTGGGGTATTACAGCTGAGAAAGGAGCCTGACCGCAAGCAACAGGAGAACTAAAATGCCTTTAGGTGCTCTCATTAGGATCCATGCCACTGTCAGCACAGATGGAAAGATGTCAGGGCTGAAGTATTCCCAGACTACCACAGACACAGAAACACTTCCCTTTGTCTTGCACTGATGTGGAAGTGACACAGGATTGCTTGGATGGTCTTTCTCCTCTCATCTCAGGCTTTGCTTTCAGACACTTGGATATTTCAGGGCAGTCAAAGACGTAAGGAAAGAAGAAAACCAGAATTACACATAAACTGAAACATCTTTGATGGCATTTATAGTTCTGAGATTAAAAGTCTGGAGTGTCACTGCATGTGATGTTGGGGATTAGGCCAGAGCACTATGGTGACATAATGTGATTAGCCCTTAGTACCAAATCCTGAAGTTAATTCTATCAGTGATTCCATCAGCCTGGCTGCACAGGGACAAACACCTGGATATAGGAGTTAAGTAATGGTCATGGGGAAGAAGAATGTGACTTCAAGGAGAGGAGAAAAAAAAGGCATTTATTTTTGTCCATAAATGCACTTGCTCAGACCATTCTAGCATACTAATAAGCATAAAATCTGACTAAGGGCTGGAATTTCCCCCTTGGGCACTGGTGAGAGTTATTGCTGTGCAATCTGGGAAGGAAGCAAAGGGTTCTGAGTGCACCAGTTCTGCTCTCCCACACTGGAGAGATGTCTCCTGCACAAGAATTGCTCCCTGGTAACTACTTAGCCCTTGCTAAGTGGAGCTTGGCTCACGTGCAGTGTGGTGCAGAAGAGGTCAACACACGTAATGTAATGCTCAAATATACCGAAATGAACATACCCTGAGAAAGGTTGCAGGCGTTACTCTCATAAATCCTGAGACATTACCTTCTGTCTAAAAGACAATCTCCAACACTTTGCCTTAGCCTTCTTTACCATCTTTCAAAGATTCTGTGCCATTTCTCTCAAGTTTGGTATTGACAAATATGAGACCCCAACTGAAGTTCCACCCAGACTAAGGGCCCATCTAACTCAGGATTCAGTGTGTAAAAGGTACTTGTGCTTAGGCACAAGTGAAGTATATCATGATGATTCCCAAGTATAGGATATTTCTCTAAGCCATAACTGTGTCTTTGTAGCTGCTAGTAGTCATGTCCTTAACCAATAAGTAAAAACATCAGCACTGCTGTTTCAAGATTTATTAGAAAACAAACTACATTGTCATTAACCTTCCTATTTCACCCAAACTGTGGGGAAAGCTACTGCAGTGACCTGTCTCCGAAAGTCCAGCTATGTCTGAGACAAAAGGAGGTGTTGACTCTCCCTGACTCTCCAGGACTCTGCAAGTTATTGCACTATGGGGCAAAGTGTCTTTTTGTCCTCAGCTCAAGTGTCCTTTGTTTGGCATCTTAATTCTAGCATGCCAGATGAAAGGCAGTGCTATCCTACTTACTTTGAATGCATTACAATATTTATGTTTAACATCTTTATCTTTAATCCTGTCACAATTATATTTTTCATAATTCTGTGACCTGACTACTGATACCTAGAAATGCTAAGCACAATTCGTGTATCAGTCCTTGCTGTTATCTTGCAGCCAGAGGAATCTGAGAGAGGCACGTGCCTGGCACACACAGCAGCCCAGAAATGAGTGAGAACCCAACCACCAACCTCAACACTGGAGATGCTCCAACTGGTCCCACCACACCACGCAAGGGGCCTCCCAAGTTCAAGCAGAGACAGACAAGGCAATTCAAGAGTAAGCCCCCTAAAAAAGGAGTAAAAGGGTAAGAGCATTTTCAAAAGAAAAGAAGCCATGCTAGTGGGTGGCTCCCCATTGCTAAAAGGCTTCTGTGGTAGCATCTTCCCTTGGGCAAGGAGCCAGGAGGCTTCCCCTTGCCCCTGGTGCCATCAGCTCTCCTGCCTGAAGCTGCTTCTTTTCATCTGCTGCCCACCCACAATTCTCCTTCCCTGGCTGCATGTGCAGGGCTGCTCTTCTTTCGTGGGTGCTGCTGGCCCAAACTCAACTCTTCACCTTCTCTTTTCTCCCCTAGGTTTGGAGACGATATCCCAGGCATGGAGGGACTTGGCACAGGTAAGCCCTGTGGGATGTTGTTGTCATGCCCTGCTTGAATGTCTGTGCAGTCATGCTTTGACACAAGAGAGGACTCTCTGGGGTGGCCTCTCTATCTCCCTGGCCTCTCTGCAGCTCTCAGGATCACCAGAGAAGGCTGGTACTTCCACCACAAGCTGCCTCAGTCATGCTTATGTTTAGACACACTCCAAGACAGAAAGGCTATTTAGGCATGCTTCAATTTCTGAATACTTTCATTTGGCTGCAAATGTGCTTGTTTGTTTTCTGCTAATACTCTGGCTCAGAATTGCAGCAGAATGAGGTTCTCAAAGAAATGACAAATGCTAAGCTATTAATACCAAAAATCACAGGAACTAAATTCCAGCTGGTTAAGTGTTTGTGTTATCACCAGAATTCTAATTTTAAGAATTTTATGTACCTGTCTGGGATTGAGAAACATGCACAAGATAGGATGTAGCCAGTCAGAACTTCTTAGGTATCAATAACAACTGCACCTATCAAAGCGCTGCAGAACCTGAATGTTGCAGACCAACTTGTTCAGTATCTGGTATAAGATTGCGTGTGTCTTCAAGGAGATCAGAGTTTTGCTACAGTTAGTCTATAAGAACAGTTGAAACCACACAACCAGAATGAATTTTTATACAGTCACTAAAGAGACTATAGGAAATGCTGATTTGATTTTGCTCACAGAGAAAACTTACGCAGGAGAAGATATAGTTGTCCTGTATCCTCTATGTAGATACAGTCTAGTAGGTACTACAAAATTTGGAGAGCTCATTTGCTCATTTAAGCTTCAAATGGAGTTGTCTTCTCCTTAATGTTTCCCAAGTCAGCCTTTCCCCTAATACAAAAGAAATTCAAGAAATGCAGTGACCGGAGCCCATTTCTCATTCTCTCTCTTTTGCAGATATCACAGTGATTTGCCCATGGGAAGCTTTCAGCCATCTGGAACTGCACGAGCTGGCCCAGTTTGGGATCATCTAAGGTGTCAGCATCTCTAACGGTGTCACCTGGTGACTCCACCAATTCCAGCATGGTCTTCGTCACCTTTGAAACTTATTTTTGGCCCTTACATTCACTTACTCACGGGCAGAGGGATTTTGTAAGAGCTAGTTATGAGAAAGTCCTTTGCAGATTAATTTGGCAAAGAAGTTATTCAGGTCCCTGAACAGACCTCATGCTCCATGTGATGAAACTACTGAAAAATGTCTTAATGCCTTCCTGTACCATAATCTGTCTTCTCCCACTGTTGTAGCTCTTTATGTTTATGGAGATACAAGGAGGCTGTATTTGAACTTTTCCCCTGATCAGCTGCGATACTATGTGCATGGGTGTGCATGTATATCCAGACCTAATTCTATCAAGCCTGTTCTGTTTGTTTCCTTCCCTCCCTGACAGTTTTCTATATAGAATTTACCTGGCTATATCCCCATGTTATCTGAGCCACCAGTTATTTGCTGAGAGTATATTTGTAGAGTTACCAGTCCAATCATTAGGCTATTTTTCCATAGGAAAACCTTCCTCAGGCATTCATTATAAGGAATTGGCTGCTAAGATTTATCTCATGAGCAAAGGGAAATGTAGATGTTGTCTCTGCTGTACTGCCTACAGTTATGACCCATTCTGTTCTAATAATGTTAAATGGAAATGTGTGTGTCTGAGATCAATAACTACATGAATTAATCCTATTCCTCATTCCTTTGTGGTCACAATTCCAAAGAAGCAGTGCTCCAAATGACACTGTGTTTCCCATCCTTTGATGGGACGCCCCTCTGTGACACTTGCACTGTCCTGATGCCATACATACTTTGATGAGTCATTTGCTCCCCAGGACATGTTTGCTGCCAGCTGCTATGACAGAGAGTCATTATTATCTGTTACCAGACAGTGACAGCAGACCTGTCTCATATAGTAGAAGATGGTATTGCATTACTTGCTCCTTCTTCCCTGTATTTAACATAGGGCAGGTCTCCCTTCACCTTCCACACACACACCTTCATCAGCAGGAAGGCTTTTCTTTTTTCACCCTTTGGCAACTTTAAGCTCTGGAGCTTGTCTGGACAAGCTGGCAAATGGTAGTTCCCTTGAGAGAGATAACAGTAGACCAGGTGGGGAGGCAGGGGGAGATTAGGTTGTGTATATGCAGGCAAGCACAGAGAGAATCCACTTAACCCTATTGATTTGTGTCTCCTGGTCTCCGACAGCCTGAGTGCTGGTGAATGGTGAGGCACTCCTAAGCACTTAAATGCTAAGGGAAAGCATCTAGATTTCCTGCTGCCCTGGCACTAAGGAAAGGCTTTTGTTTTGTTTGGAGGCAAGGAGCGAGCTTTGTTGTAGCTACATAATATTTATAAGAGGAGGTGGCATTTTTTATCATTGTTTTCAACTTGATGAGCTTCACTGCATAAGAAATGCCTCCCCCCCAGCTTATCTTTCCTATGCCAAAGATGTTTATGGGAGCAAGGAGTGGTTGAGAACAGGAGAGCAAAGCCTGCCTAAAAGATCGATCCCCATGCATAAAGCATTGCTATAAATCCATGGTTGTGCTATAGTTATCCACTAGTGTTATTCCAGAAATAAAAGCTAATGGTTTTTGTTTATAATATAGCTTCAGTACCAAAAGCTAAAGGAAATTCCTGTTGGCAGTCCAGAGTACAGCTTTTATTATTCAGCACTCCTGCCATTAGAAACAGGAGTAAACCAATGAGTGGTTCAGAACCACAACATAATCATAGAGCAGGAGTCATGTACCATTTAGCTAATTGCAGCCCACAGCTACTTCTTTGGGCAAAGGCAGTGTGTCCTTCCCACTTACTCCTAATTTCTCCCACCTTTCTCACCTTTTAAGGCTTTTCTTCTTTCCCTAAGTGTTCTTTATGTAAATGACAGTTTATTTAGCTTTTACTGCAGAGGACTGATTTCATCTTTTTTTACAAGTTCCTATGCTAGCCTTCTGCTTCTGTGATTAAATGTGAATGTTCTTATGTCAATGCTCATGTGCTTTCCCTCACATTATATCATCCTGTAGCATGTGATCCTCATTCCACCTTTCAGTCTGTCCTCATTTATCTGCAGAAAGGCACAACTGGATCCAGTTTTGGGTCCTGTAAGCTGGCTGCCTCTATTATCATTGAGTTTTCCCTTTTTTAAGCTTTTTTAAACAAGAAATCAAGAAGACAAACTTTGAATTAGCCCTTTTGCTTCCATTTCATCCCAGGCCTTGGGAAAGCAGTCCAAAGGTGGTGAGATCCTCTTTCAGAAAACACTGGGCTAAAAGAAAGTTCTCCTTAGTCCAGGGACTGAAGCATTTCAGCAAATGTGAGGGTACTGGTGAAATTCCACATCTGATTGTCATAATCCCAGATCCCATCAGAGAACTACTCCATTCTCCTTCCTAGAGGAGTATAGTAAGAATATACCCATACTCCAGCTCTCATGCCTGCCTGATGACTTGTATCAGAAGACGTTTTGAGTTAACACAGTTTGTTAGTTATTTTAAAACTGATTTCTATGCACTAATAGGGATTATATTCCTTTCTTTACTTGTAAGGAATTTCAAGATTTGGAAGAAGAGTCTTAGTACACCCCCATACTTGTCTGAGGTTCTGATTTTTTTCTAATGAGCTATAACCCCTGAAACTTCCATTTTCAAACATTGTGTGATGGTTATGATGCAAGAAAGTAAATGTATTGAACTAGCTTGTTGAAGGACTTCAGTCTGTATACACTGTAATATGTTATTCTTTATTCTTTTACTATAAAAATAAGTCAAAAGTCATAAAAATGAATAAAAATATTTTTAAAATCATAAGAATGTAGTTTGACTTGCTTACAAAATATATCCAGAGAAAGGCGGATGACTAGCCTTTGCATTCAAAAATCTTTTCTTGAGGAATGCTTGGAAAGCCACTCACCATTCACTCTTCATGAAAGAAAACCAGCTAGCTATCTGCAAACAATGGGCAATAAAGACTGACTGTGATATCATCTGAGAAGCAGTTTTTTCCTGAGTAATGACTGGTGTGTTCTCCCAGGCATGGTGCACATGATTTCCTTAGGGCTGAAAACTTTTGGTCAGTTATGTCTTCTGGGACTCTTTAGATAATTGAGTGCTGGCATGATTCTACCCTATAGCAAAGAATGACTGAGATGTGAATACCACTTAGAGCTGTTAACACTCATTCCCTTTTGCTTCATTATAAATGTACATAGGGGTTTCAATTTGGTCAGGTTTAACTGCCTTCTGATATGAGATACAAATATGAGTTAGGCAAGAGTTGTTCTGGGCCGTTTTTATAAATTCCTTCCAAACAGCACTTTGAAAACACAAGAAACTTCTTTTCACATGGTTACTGCCACCTAATAGCACCAATCTTAATGATGGGTTTAGCTGATCCCTGTAAAATTCTGTATCACAGCAAGAGTGACCTCAGAGATGAGTCCCATTCTCACCAACCTCAGTTTCTGGATCTACTGAGAAAGTTAAATAAACCTAAACCTCTGCAAGAAAAGAAGAATGAGCCTTGGGAAAAGTGAGAAGAATTTGTCTTGCTTTTCCTCCCTTACTATATCTAAATCACTTCAGGAAGCTCAATTAAGATAAAAAAAAATTTTCAGTGCAAGATGGATTCTTCAGGAGACCTGAAGATGCTCAGTGCAAGCTTCCCATCTTCCAGCAGTTTTTAAATCAGCACATCACTCAGTACCAGGCCACTATCATGTTTTCCAGTCTGATATGGTATGGGCTACCAAAAGTACTCTGACAATACCACTGTGTTTTATGAAACATTTTCCTATTTTATAAATTATATTTTTAGAGTTAGAAAACTTAATGTCTAGAGTATCCACCACATTTAAGTCTCCAGTACCTGATTTTTCAGAGTGCTTAACATTATGTCTTGGTGTTTAAAATACAGCTGTTGTTGGTTGTGGTTGCAGCTGTGAGTACTCATTAGAGTCTCACTCTCTCTGAGTCTGATCTAACTCAGACAGTAAGATCCAAGACCTCAGCTTGGAGATCTGAGGACCAATGAGTATGTATTTTGAGAGTGTTTATGCAATGTCTCATAGGATTGACATGTTGAGCATCACTCAGGGTGAACAGGTTATTCCAGCCAGCAGTCTGTTTCAGCATCACCACATCCCTGTGGTGTAAAGCTAGGCAGACTGGGAAAAATAAAGAACAGAAGATTATGCAATTAAAATTAAAGATACTATCACACGCTTGTAAACGTGATCAGTTCTGGAATTTCCTCATACTGGACTACTTAACTTTGAAATCTTACTCCCAGTCCCCATAGTTCTGCCAGGGTTGTTAAAGCTGGGCTCAGCCTGGTGTCAGGCTCCTGCACCTCTAGAGGTTGTCCTGACTGCCCAAGGCAGTGAGCACTTATGGCTCCCAGGCTTCCCCTCACTGACTGCAGTTCACCTATAGGGAGTGGGAAGGACGAAGCTTTTGTGCTGGGAGCACGTAAGGATTTAATTGAATCAATTGCAACGTCTTGCTTCAAGTGCTCTCATTTTCTACATGGTTCCCCTTTTTGAAATTTAGCATAACTGTGGTGAGGTTTTTGGCCCTTTCTGTTCCTGGTGGGTAAAACAGATACTTCCAGTATGAAGTCCTATTGTCTTCAGGCAATTTCAAACACTTTCTTGTCTCTGGCATCTTTCTAAGGCCCTCTCACATTCCTGAGGCTATGAAGGAAGTGGCTGAGCATACCAAACACCAGCACATACATAACATACACCAGGCTGTCCCAGTGGCTGGGCAGACCATAGATAGGACACAAACAGATGAACTACATTATTACCTTGTGAAGAGTAAGACTTTGGTCAGGGAGGCACTGGCAGTGAAGAAAGTTTTTGGTACCCTGAAAGCTTGGTCAAGACAGCGGTGAGCGCAGGAAAAGTATATAGGAAGGAATGATTCCTTCAGAAGCATGGAGAGCAGCAATGTGATGAAGCCCCTGCTCTGTGAGCTAGCTGCCAAAGCTCACCTGCTTTGTCTCACAAGCTAACTAGATGTAAGTCAGCTCAAACCTGTACACAAGACAGCCACCTTAACGTCCAGGCAGCTGCTGGCATGGGCATAGTAAGTTTTGCATCTGTCTGCATCAGGGAAGCTGTCTGCAAGTCTGAAAGCAAAGGAAGGAAAATAAGAGCAGGGAACAAGAAGTAGTGTTAGGTCTGGCTTCAGCAACTGTAGTGCTACCAGAAACTCTCACTGGATCAAGGTCTTTCCATACTAGGCACTTTTTAAGTGCATCACTGGGAACTAACGAATTATAATAATTCCTATCTCCAAGCCAGTTTGTTACTCCAGCCTGTGGATTCTAAACTTTACTAACAAGCAGGGAACAGTAGAGATGCAGCATAGTCTTGAAAATGTCAGTACATGGCCAGGTCACATATAGACAGTTGGGATGAGGAACACACAGATGGAGGCATCAGGAAACAGTCTTTTCAAATACAAATTTGAAGCTAGAAGAGCTGGTAAGCACCACCAAGAACAAGGGGAAAGCAAGTCAGCAATAAAATTGGAATGAAATATGGTCAGCAAATGAAGCACTAAGACTAAAGCTGTGTATACAAAAATAGTACCATGCCGTGGTTGAAGCCCAGCCAGTAACTCAGAACCACGCAGTCTCTCTCTCACCCCTCCCCTCTCCCCCCTGGTCCCCTGAGGGATGGGGAGGAGAATCGAAAGAATGTAACTCCCATGGGTTGAGATAAGAACAGTCCAGTAACTAAGGTATAAC
>JBCJKH010057846.1:22776-35771 GCA_039877255.1 Loriculus beryllinus
GTCAGAGAATCACAGAATGGTTAGGGTTAGAAAGGACCTTAAGATCATCTAGTTCCAAACCCACTGCAGGGATGCCTCACACTAGACCATGTCACCCAAGGCCCTGTCCAATCTGGCTTTGAACGCTGCCAGGGATAGAGCATTCACAACTTTCTTGAGCAGCCTGTGACAGTGCCTCACCACTCTCACAGTAAAGATTTTTTCTGTAGCAAATGAGAGTATTTGTAGCAAATCAAGTTTAATTAACAAGACAATAGCCAGGACATCCCTATTGCCTCAGGCAAAGTCCAGCTGCAGAAGCAAGACTGTCAGTACCAGTAAGCACAGATTGTCAGTACCAAGCACAGATTGGAACTGACCTGGCATTGCTTTTGTTCCAGTGCTGGAAGTGGCAAGGTTGCAGGTGTGTGGGTGGGCACCCTCTCCAATTCTTGATCCTCAACTCCTGTACATAACTGCCTCCTACGAGCTCCTTTTGGAGAATGATGATGGTAGCTGGCAAACATGTCCTGTTCTCTTGGGGCTCCTCAATTGCTTGCAGTGGTTCTGCCTGCTATTCATCCAAGGTTCACTGTGCCCTGCTCCCCCTTTCCACACAGTATTGGGCACTCAGCTTCTGGCCATGCCAAACTCAAGGGTAATTTCCTTAATACAGAAATAATCTTATTGAGGACACAGACCTGTATGGTTAGACAGTAACGTCTGTGGTGTATTGTGAGTACTGAAGCTATAAATACAGAAAATAAGGGTGACTTTGATATGCTTTTCAACTGAAATTTTTATTGGACTTTTTAGATCAAGAAATACCAAAAGGTCCTTTTATGACTATGGCATTCTCTAAAAGGTTATAAAATCAACGCCCTAAAACCTTTGCCCTAGCAGCCCATGCTTGTCAGACCTTTGTGCAAAATCACTCTGAATGAGGCTTTGCCAAGGGAAGACCCTCATGACACAGCACTGCTGTCCATCCCACTGCCCTTTGCCATCTTCCAGCATTTATCCACTTCCTTGCTGACCTGTAAGTCCAGCTGAAAGTGGGGAAAGGAGAGCTGGAGCAGCATTTGCCTTCCAAAATACACTGCCAGAACTGTCCAACAGCAGATGAGCAATGTTGGGCTTACAAGGTGGTAGGATGAGAAGAAGCTTACAGAAGAAGCTTACAGAGCTTCTCATTACTGGCACTGAAACACTGGGACATTCTTCATCCATAGAGACATTAAGAGTTTTCAGAAGCTGAGAGAAAAGAGGAACCGTGAGATTAGTAATACCTGACATCTGAATGCAGAGTGTAGGGAGCTGGCTGCCTCCCACAACCCACACCACCATGCAGGAGAGGAGCAATATTATAGTGTTTGGGGCCAGGAACAGCACAGAGGGGTCCAGAATACATACACAATGAGGTGTGTGTGTATCTCAGGATAAATTCTCCCTACATCGAAACAACGATTTCTACTCTAGGAAATAGCAGCCACTAGTACAGAATTTCTTGTAAAAAAAGCAGCTTTATAACATGAGTTTTATCTTTTGGCAGCTGTCCCATAAGTAAGAACTTTCTCTTACTGGAAGCAAAGACAGGATGGGGGAAAATATATCGTACCTTCAGCACTATCAAGTACTATGCAAGCTCTCCACAGCTGTAGAAAAACAGCTCTTGGGTCCTGTTTTAATCAGTGAAAGGCATAGTTATGACTTTGAATGATACAATCACAGAGATACAAATAGCTTGGTTTTATTTATTTTGTTTCCTAAAATCTATAAAAATTAGCATCTTCAAGTCTGTTACACTTTGCCAAAAGTTAAAAATGCAATTGAAGAAGAGACATCCACAGACTGCTCCTAACCCCAAGTCAACATAAAAAATAAAACTAGTCACAGCAGAGTAAGTCTAAGGAGTGTTTCCTACCCTGCATTCTCATGTACTCCTCACCTCACTTCCCAGTTATGAATGCAAAAAGAAATGAAGAAAATAATTCATTATCATACACTGAACATCACTTAGCAATTTTGCTCTCAATTAGGTTCTTTTTGCCATGCATACCAAAGTGTCCTGACCTAAAAAATATGCCTTCTGTCTCAAATAAGCTATGAATGTATTTGTGCATGCATCATCCTGTTTTTTCTGCTGAAAGAGATGCTGTGCCCCAGGAAAATTGTAAGGCACCAGGAAAGAGAATTATGCAACAATTTTCAGCCTGTGGTTTACAGTCCCCAGGGATCCATGAAGTACTTCTACAGGGTCCATGAAAAACAACCAAGGCAAACAAGATGTTTGCCACTACATTTTAATCTGATGGGCAGAAACTCACACTACAGTAGAAAAATTTTTGCAGCATATTAGAAAAAGATAAAAGACATCATCCAAGGTAGGAGGCAGCCTAGAAAAGTCCATGCACCCACTCTAAAGAGCAGGAACTTGCTTCATACATATGAATTTCTGGACTCTAAGTGTTTCAACTAACTGAAACATGAAAGTGTGGTGATTACGTATAGCTTCTTAGCAGCATTTTGCAGCCCATGCAGAATTTTTTGTTGCTGCACCTATTTCCTCAGTCGCATCCATGCTTACAGCTAGTGCAGTGGTTTTGTCACGTCTCTACTGCTACTTGAGCTAAGCTGTTGTTATTTCACTGAGTCAAGCAGCTTTACTTTCATCTTGGAAGCAGAAACATTATTGAACTGTTTGTTTTCTGCATTATAGATCTGCTTTGCTGATTAACCCAGCCAGCCCTGGATCTTCTTGATTTATTAAGCATCATCAGACCTACTCAGATTGTCCTAATCTGAGTGCAGCCATCTTGCAACAGACAGATGACAATAACCTCTGTTGGGTTAATGTTTGTCACGTTGTTTACTATATCACAGATCTCCTTGGTGCAGAAACAGGCAACAGAGCATATCTGCACCCTACAACAGAGTCTGGTGCAAAAGTTGCACTTAATGGCCACCAAAATAGCTCTGGATTGGGAAACAGCCTAACACCTCAACACAGCAGCCTGATCAGCTGATTTTCCCTCCAGTGAAAAGTCATCACTAGTGAAATTGCTGTACTGTCCTCTAGATCCAGACTGCTACCTCAGCACAACACCGTTCAGATATTCCAGCTCTAACTGGAGCTAGCTGCAGCACATCTGAGCTATGAAGTGCAGATATGCCACCTATGTGCTAGTCCAGAAATCACTGCAGGGATGATGAGTATTTTACACAGACCACATCACCTTTAGACAAGATGTTTCCATAAAGAAATAAATTAGCAAGTAACAAAGTATTTGCCATGTTCTTGTATAGCAGCATAAAACAGACTAAGTTAAGGGTGGTACATTAGAAATGTGGCAGGTACAAGAAGCCATGGCAACATAATCTATTTTCCATTTCACCAGACGACCGACAACTCAGTGTCATTCCCAGACTGAGTTAGGCAGAAAAGCAGATCGCAAATCACTGGGTTAGCTTCAGAGAGGTTTGGGTTTAGGCTGTCACTAATGCTGTTGAAATTTAAATTCAAGTTTATTCTTCTTAATAGAATATTCAGTCAGGACAGCTGTTCTCTAAGTACTTTTACTTATCACTGCAGTGCTGTATGGTCAGAGCATGCCATCAGTAAGCATACACTGTCCCTTTTGTAAAACAGGTCTCTCAACTTTTCCTTCTCCATAGCACCTTCTCCATCAGCTTTTCTCGCTGTCTCCCCTATTTCTGTGCCATTTTGGAAAGTTGGTCACTGTTCCTCCCAGCACTAGTGTCACATTGCTGCTTACCATCAGCCTATATTTTACAATACCAGAGGGTGTATTCTGTCAGCTAGAGAAGACTTCTGGCTGGACTGCACCTTACAGTGGTCTTCCTAAGCCACAAGAATCTTCAGAGCCTGGTTATCCCAGCAGGTCTATGTCCTAGATGACTGATTATTAAATCAGAGGCAATCTTTAGTGCAAGTAACAAACTCACTGACTCTGTACGGTCACCAAGATGCATCAGCTCTCCTACCACTGGTCTCCCACAAGACCCTTATCACCCCTAATGACAATGTTTTCATTAACTGTTGCTCCACTCTCTGCCTATAGCCAATGTCTTCAGAATTTATAACTAAGGTGAACTTAATTATTATTTCATCTAAAAAAATCAGAAGTAATTGAGGTGGTTCCTGTAAGTAACCCCCCCTGTTTACAAAACAACACCAAAGCCAGCAATGCCCAGTTGAGAGTGAGGAGGGTAGAAGAGGGATTAGACATGTCAGCCTCAGACCCACTGTCATGTTACTGCCTTTATTTGTGAGAGTTCATGGATTTTGATCCAAAGATAATATCTCTGATTTAGAAAGCCTTTGAGCCAGACATCTGCGGACTGGAAGTACCGCCATGGGCTTGCTCTGCATCTTTCCCCAGCGTCCACTACAGGCAGCTATCAGAAACACAGCAGAGGGTGTGTGAACCCTGGGGCTGGCCCAGTGCATCTGTCTTACATCCCAAGCTGTTTCAAAAAATGAGGATGGAATATCTCTTTCTTCTATTGCCCTTGTAGTTAGAAAGACACTAGTGAAAAATGTGAAGTGAAACAACAGTGAAACCAGTGAAAAACTGGCAGACTGGGTAGAAAGCAGCATAGGCACACACACAGTGCTGAGAACAGCAGCAGAGATAAGCCAAAGGGAAGAGCAGGACAGGGCAGGGCGAGGAGGGAAAATATGGCAGGGGGGAAAAGGGAGAAAGGTTATTATCTGGAGTTCATGCTTTGGTCCGGATGTGGCAGACTCTGTGGGCCTGGTTACAACAGATTCACAGGATAGGGAAAACCTAAAGGAGCCCCTCCACTAGGCCAGCCCTCTGATTTGGGTGGGTTAGGCACCATCTGCACATCCTCTTTATACATCGTTATACAGGCAGCACAGTAGAGGTCTCTAAGGATGGGATTCATCTCTGCTAACTTTAGGTATCTATAGCACGGCTGCCAAGGGGAATCTAGTCAATAAAATCACCAGAGTTGAAGGATGTATTCATCTAACCAAATACAGGCATATGCTTCAGCATGATATGAATCATGCCCTGGTCATGGCTACATTGATTAATCCTCCACAGACATGGGAAAAAACTTAAGATGCCTAGCTCAGATGCAGACATTTGCATGTGATTAGAGATGAGTGCCATATTCAGAATCCAAAAACAAAGTAGTCCAGAATGCAGTGAGTAGTAGTCATGCCATGACAATGACAGTGACAGTCACACTAATATGTATGTAGCTGAGGAATGTGGATAAAAATAAAACCTCTGGGAACAAAACAAATTATCAAAGAACTGTAATAACCATTGGTTAGATAGCACAGTTTTCACTAGCATTCTCAAAACGTCAAAAAAACCTTAGCAGGGCTCAAAGGTTTGCTGTGCTAAGCACTGTAAATCCATGTAGTAAAAAGACACTCCCTATCCCTGGAGAATGCGTGTAGAAGCAGTTAAGATCTGTGCATGGTTATTATTCATTTTCCCTGACTTTTTTTTTCCAGCCATTTCCAGGAGGGTCTCACCATTGCCCAGCTCTCTCAAGGGGTTGTGCTGGAATGCAGTAACACAATTTTGGGAAGCACTTGTGTTAAATAGGGTTGCCTCAGAACATGACATATATTCTTGCTTGCAAGCTTTCTGACATTGGAGGACCAAGTTTGTACCATGATATTTCAAGTTTCATTGTGGGTGATCCCAAGTTATTTCAACACAGTAAGTCTCAAGGGCTTCAGCCAAGGCTTTTAAACAGAATGAGATAACCAAGAAAAACATTATAAATATTCCCCAAGTATGTGAGAGAAGTTGTTTTATATGTACAAGAACCAAAGCTTTGGGAGGAAAATGAAAACATTTACAGAACACCTTTTTAACTCAGTCAATACAGGAAGGAACATACACATTACAACAGGCCCAGAACAATTTGTTAATGATGGCAGAAAAAATGTTAAAAATTTGTTTACTTTTTTTGGTACTCCAGGTTTGAGTTCAGATGTGTGGCAAGTACCAGTCTCCAAAAAACTTCAGGAGCTCTTTTTTCAGTTTTAAAAACAGTCATTTGGCTTTTTAATCAGCATCAGAGTACACAAGGGTTTATTTGCAGCCACAGATGAAATCTTCAAAGAAAGCCCAGAAGGCTTATTAAAGTTGGAGCTGGGAAATGGAGAAAAAGAGAAAGAAACCCATGCATGGACACAAGAATCAGTATTTGCAGCCAGGGATGTGACATTCATGAGATGGCCCGACAGAAGAAAATATCTGGAAAGAACAGAAAAGAACAAAGTGGAAATAGCTGGATTTAAAGGAGCTTGCTTGACGAAGAGTTTCCCAAATACCTGTAAAAATTCATATAGATTTACTAAATCCCATAAGTGTGTCAGTTGTATAAATATCCAGAGGATATATTATGTTTATTTAGACAAAGTAGTTGGAATATATATTCTTAAACAGTTTGCTTTCCATAAAATTGAGGATGCACCTTTGAGAATTGTGAAAGTAAAGAAAAATGTGGAAGTCAGAAACAGAGAAAAGTATCAATGCATCTGAGAGAGAAACAATTACCTTTACCTTCAGTGCTTCTTTTTATTAAGCAGCAAATGCTGCATCCATACTGACACACTTTTTTCTTCTTTGAAAGGTTTAAACTGCATGCTGCAAAATGTCTGACCATTCACATCTGTGCACCATGCCAAAATGAAACTATTTGCAGTACAACTCACATTTATATGTACAAATGCAGTAAGAAATGAGGGTCTTATCTTCGTTGCAGAGTTGAATGAATTTTATAATGCTGTAAATTGAATGTTGCCTTTATATTAAGTTGTGCTGACACACAAAAACTTCACTCAAGTATAATGTAAAGCAGATACAGTGTAGAAACAGGTTAGTGCTAACAAGTCCTCACACACCTTCCCATAATCCCTATGCATCAAGAAAGATGAAGTTCTTCCAGAATTCACAGTGAATCAGTTTACAGAACAACCTGCTATCTCTTCTGGTAATTGTAACCCAGACCAAAATGATCCATGCAATTGTCTGCCCCAGTAACCTGTCAGAATCTCCACTTTCTGTTATTTTATCTCATAGCAGCAGCAGCAAAAGTGGTTTGTTTGTTGTCTGGTTTTTTTTTTTTTCCCCTAAACCTGTGGTTTCAATTGCATTAATGGGTTTGCACACCGCCAGATAGCATAAATTTAATCTTGATCGTGCATGAGCATATGATTGCATTTCTATCAAATCGGAGCACATGACAGAGTTTTCACTGTCTTTTCCTATTAACACGAATTTTATGTCAGCCCAGAGAGGCTGGATGACATCTGATTTCTCACAAAGCCAAGCAGTATGAACTTATCACTCTGAACTTACATTACTCCGAACTGATCTGAGCGTGCAGAAGAAGGGATATGTTTGAGGTCAGCACCCTGCAACCTGGGGCCGTGCCATTCTGAATGCCATCGGGTGAACACAAAAAGCAGATGGGCTGCATCACACAAGCCCATAAGCTAGTTTACACTGGCAATTTTTAAATGGATTTGCAATTGGCATCTTTGCCCATGCTACCAGCCTCCAGAGACAAGAGAGACACTATGGTGTTATCTCCTATTTTTCTGCCTCACATATTATTATCTCAAAGTAAAAGAACTCAAAAAAATACCTCTAAAATAACTCTGCTTGAACACTGCAAATGCTCCTCGGTTCGGTGTAAGGCACACAGGCAGTATTTGCCTCCCTGGATCAAGAACCAAAACTGGGAGCCATCTTCTGATCCGCCCTTACAGACTGCTACCACCTCGTGGCCATTCTTTTCCCTATGTTGACAGCAGCAACTGAAACCTTAAAAGTACGTTTTTCCCTTGGCGTCGTAACTGTTCCACTGGAAAAAAAATGGTGTTTGGGGAAAGAAGTAACAATCCCAAAGCACTGTGGGAGAACTGTGTCACTGTAGAAAAAGCAGCATTAAAGAAAAACATTTAAAAACCCGTTTTCATAAAGTTTACTCAAGGCACTCAAGATAGCACCTACCGCTCCATTTTGCAAATGCAAATAAAACTTTTTAGAGGAAAAACAGTACAGATGCTTTAAAACAAATTAATGATTTGTGAAGAATGACTTCTCTAATATCAAACAAAGCTTTAATGCACTTATCCTGAAATCCTGCCATCCTGGATTTGTTCGGGAACAAATTAATTTTGAGACTAAGAAACAGTTTGCAATATCAAGCTTAAAGAGAACATTTTAAATCACACTGCTATCAACAAAAATGGCATATTTTTCCCCCAAGAAAGAGTACAGAAATACATAGCTTCTCACCAGAGGTACCCAAGGTTCCTGGAGACCCCATATTTAAGTTTAGGCTGTGAACTTTCTCGTGCCAGCTCAGCAGTTCACTTTCAATCTCCTGTAAGGAATAGTGCTGCCTATTGACAGGACAGATTTATGACAGAGCTTTCATTAGCAGTTCTGTCACTCAATCCTCTGGGCAAAGTCACTCCTGCCTTCTCTGCCTTTTATGTTCACCTTTCTCAAGGAAGGGTGGACTCTTAGGAAAACACACCATCTAACACAACATGGCCCTAATAGAATTGATGATTTTTAAGTACCCTGATGATAGAAATAAAAATGAATAATTGAAATAAGAGCATATGACTGACTTTTATGTTTCATTTCATTTTTTGGAATTTAGGGTTTTTTTGTGATTAGGTTACAGAGATTATTGTTTATAGAAGGGAAGCAAATCTGATCATTCAGTAGGCATTTTTGGCAATCAAAAAAGCAATCCTGGAAATATCAGGGTATTGATGAGTTAATATTGCTTCTCAGCCTACAAAACAGAATCATTTTCAAGGCTTGTTTCAGAAGTGTTCACACTATTTGCTCATACTACAGAGGTTACATTAAACGCACAATCATAAAAAGGGGAAATATGGTTTAAATCTCTTTTCTCAGACTTCATTTTATTCAAACATTTTAATAGCATGGGAGGAATTTTTCACATCTGCATGCATCTAAAGACCACCTTCACTACAGAGAGAAACATATACATTGCTTTTTAGTGCTGAAATTCAGGATCTGACTGTAGAGGGGGATGTATATAATAGTCACATGTGTAATGTGACTATTGCAGGGAGGAAGCAATAATCCGACATGTGCTAAGAAGCAGTGATCCCCCATTTCATGTACAATTGATACAACCATGATGCAAATTGCTGATATAGAGGCCATGGCACCAGTCTTATGGCAGCAAACAGCAAAACTCCCATAACTGTTTTGTTCTAGAGACTATCTGTGGAGCTATTAGGTGCTCTGTGATTAGACAGATCAAAAGCACATAGTAACATGTCACTACTTTTTTCCTGGTTTTGAAAGTGGCTAGCATGGATTCATTCTCTGCATACAAGGTCTGACCAGATGTCCAGTTTTTCCTCCTCTGAGATGAAATAACATTTATGTTTGAAACCCATCCACCTGCTGGGGCACTGTGCAGGAGGACATTTTCCATGGTGACGTCTCAGGTTTTGCAGCTACAAAGGAAAAGAGAGAACAAAATTTCTACCTGGTAAAATCTCAGCATTCGCCACCGTAACTCAACCTAGAATGTAGATTATATGAGAGCCAGTGCTATGTGAGATGCTAGAGGAGAGGCCAAAGGGAGTGCAAAGGTTTTAACCTTCCCTGCCTTTCAAACATCATCTTCAGCTGAGAAATGTGAGGGTAGGGGGCTGCAGAGGCTGTGGCAAAGAACACAAGTTGAGTCTTGGTAATGCAGCTTTGTTGTTGAAACTGCTCAAGGACATGGCAATGGATACTTTCTTTGAGAACTCTTTGCAATAAAAAAAGCATAACATTTTAGGGTATCTAAAAACATTGCTAGATGCACATGAAAGGGTTAAAATGATGCCCTGAAAATGGGTAACAGGGCCATGGGAGGCTCACCTGGAAGATCCGTGGTTGGTTCCTTCTTGGTCACTCTCAGATTCAGCAGATACCTGTACAATGACTACTTCCCAAGATACATGACTTATGAAGAGTGGTTACTGCCTTTAAAAAAAGTGAACCAGAAGAAAGCCCAGCGTAAAAGCTAAGAAAATGTCCTAGTCTGGAAACAGAATACTATGTTAGTCTCAGATAAGCTCATAGGGAAGATGGAGAGGTTGGCGTACTGATCTTCAAAAATATGGGAAGAAGAAATTGCAAATCACCATAAATGCACTTGGAATTAACCCAGAAGATGTACTTTTTGGGGTGCAGATGAAACAGGCAACTGGAACAGAGTATTCAGTATATTTTTTTTCTGCATAGTCATTCACCAAGAATGCACAAGAACAGAAGGGGACCCCTCGTAAGAACCTGTGGTCAGGGTTAGGATTGATAGAGTAAGGACCTGTTTTTCACTAGCTGTCAAAAGTCCAGATGAAAGAGTCAGCATGAAGTGCCAGGCAGGGTGAGAAGTTCATTTTGCTGTCTCAGTAAATTGTCGTGTAAATATGCCAATAAATACTTCCAGCCACTGCTCCCTGTGATGCTTTGGATCTCTGCTTTTGGTTGACCTTGCTCCTGTGCTTTATATTTGTGGTGGTCCAAGACTGCATTGTTTACCTGATGTTACGTGCTTCCACTTGGTCTTCATCGTGCTTGTAGCAGGAGTGGGTGAAGCTCTTCCCAGGTCTTCATTCACGAGGCCAAGCCATTGTCAATCAATCCTGCTCACTAGCCTTCGGGCAACCATCCTAGGAGAAGGACAACTGTAACCTCAAACCTGGGCAGATGGAGCTCGTTTAGCCTTGTAAGGCCACCCATCTGAGAGAAGGATACTCTAACCAAACCTACGACCTGAGGACTTTGCTGTCACCATCCAAGCTCACTAGGCCCTAGCAGATAAACCTCAGGTGTAAAGGGTGGGGCCAGTTCTGCACACTCTGTGCCTCACCTAAAAAAGCCACTGCGCAGGCCTGAAGGGTTTACCCACACTTGCAAAGCCCTGTAGCGACTGACAAGGGTCAAAACAGCAGGTGAAATGGTGCACTGGAAGCTGCAGACCCAACCCTGCATGCAGGCTTTTCAGGACATTGGTCTCTCGAGGCTGACCCAGCAGATGACACTCTTGTTTGGAAACATCCTGAATGACCAAGCAGCGTTCTTTCCAACTGGGTTTGCCTATCGCACATTGCCCTTTCAGTCGTCATTGCGCTTGTAGTAGCATGGGTAAAGCCCTTCCCAAATCTTCATTCGTGAAGCCAAGCCATCAAACATGCTTCCACACACACGTGTCAGTTACATTTTTTGACAGTGAAATTCACACTCTGTGTAGGACCATGACAGAGTCTGTGAATTCATCATGAGCCTGATTGAAGGGTCACCCTGCAGGTGATCCCTCCTCCCACACACCAGCGCAGGGGCTCAGGACCCCGTTTCAACTCAACTGATCCATTGATTTCCTGGCTTCACCTCAGACCTGCCCTGATGATCTGGATGCTTGGCTGAACCAAACTACTGCCTACATCTTCCCTGCTCACATTAAAAGCCTCATGTGGCAGCTGTACTACAGCAAATTGCTAATAGCCAGTTGATGTCATTTTAAAAAAAACAAAGCCCCTCATTTTAAGCTTGCACAGTATTTACCACTGCTGTGAGATTCCCAAGCAAAGTTCAGTCAAGAGCATAACAACAGAATCATGCAAGGAGCTATTTTGTAATGCAATTTCAAGAGGTGAATTGCTGAATGCAGTTTTGTTTAAAGCTTTCATAGTAGCAACCCACAAAACCAGAAGTTGATAATAATAAATATATAAAAAAATAGATATGCATAATTGCTGTGTACATTTCCTGGGTTATTTAGCCACATCAGTTAAAGTTGAAATGGGCTGGATGAGTACTTTGTGTCTTGCTCTTCTAGGTTATAAAGTTCTTGTGTAATGAGCTCTTTGGCAGGAAAATCAGTTTGGACTGTCTGATCTGCACAGAATCCACCGTACTGGAACAAGGCATCTCTTCTCTCTGAGCATGCTGTTCGCTGTGCCCCACTGAAGTCCTATGACCTGGCATCACCTTCATGGTCAATTTAGCCAAAGACCTTGAGGTATGTTCTGTGGACTTTGACACCCTCCTCCAATTAAGGGATATGGATAGTGCACATCTCTCTACAATACTGACTCCCACACTTACCGTCCTTCCCATCAGGATTGGTTTAAACTGCTTAAGCTTATAGTTCTATTAGAGGGACACAGTTATATCCCAGTATCTCTCTAATACTTTACTGTGTTGATGTTGGTTAGGAAACGATTATAGCTGAGTCTTCTGTGCTTCGTGAATTTGTAACCAATACCTGTCTCATCCACTCATTTTTTATCTTCCGGGCTTCTTTCTCCTTCACACTCTATCTCTGGCTATCTCTGACAAGTTATTTTATGCTACTCACACTCTTTTTTTAACAAAGGCTATGTAAACATATAAAATGTTATCCACTTTAAATAGAATAGGATGTCTGATTTCTTTTATGGTTCAGTAGAGACATCTAGTGACTATTTTGTGTTATTAAAATGCGAAGGATTAATGTAAAATGGCAAACCCTTGAAATACCCTTCTAGTGATCAGAACTATGCCTACCCACTCCATTAAATCCATTACTGGCTCCTGTGCCTCCAGAGTCTCTTTTCTCTTTTCCCTGATGTCTCCAAAAACCTTGGATGTTACAGTAAACAACTGTAGTCTAGGTTTCCACTGCTGACACTGAGGGCACAGTTTAGTGTCTAAGTGCCCTTCCTCATGTTATTTTGCTGCAGTAAAGAATTTGCTTCAGAACATCATGAAGCAAATGTCTTTTTCATCTGAATAATCCATCTTTTGCCTGCTAAGGAAAGAGGAAGATGCTGCTACTAGAAGGGGAAGGATGTTGGAACTGGAAGGAGCTTGAACTAGATGACCTTTAAGATTGCTTCCAACCCAAGCCATTCTATGGGTCTGTGTCTCTGCGTTCCTTTGGACAGAAATATTTTAATGCTGAAATCT
>JBCJKH010057847.1:0-12414 GCA_039877255.1 Loriculus beryllinus
TTTATAATGAAGGGAGACACTTTGGGTTTTCTGTTATCAATATTTGCTTGGTTTCAAACACATTTGAATACTTTAACCGATAGGTAATTAGTCAATTTAAATGAATTCTGCTGTTTTTTTCGCAGTGAAATAAATATAACCTCAGAGCTATCAGCTGAAAAAATACCTTGCTTGCTCTAAACGTGACTATCAGTTGTACAAGCTTAGGGCAAAACATTCTCCCCTTGAAAAGGAGATTTGTTTGTACTTTGTCCAGTGCAAAGTTACTTGCTGTGTCTTTTGAGTTATCTTGACCTGAATGTTGTCAAAACCAAAGTTGTTCACTAGGTGGCTCATAAATAAAATACTTATTATTTTCAAAGTCGTTGAAAAAGAATCCAGTCTTTTAGTAATCAAAGGAAAAGTAATTGGTTTGAGTTCTCAACAGGATAAAAATTGGTTTTAAATTCTGATTTTCATTGCTATTTTAAGAGGTTCTGACTTGTTACATCATTTTCTCTGTAAATTGAGAAGCCAGCATCCTTAATTGTGACGGGTAGTTAAGGTTGATGTAAAGTATAAAAATAAAATTAAAAAAAGGTAATCACTGACCTGAGCATGAAATTATTCTTTGTCTTAGATCCCAACTTTGTTCGGACTTTTCTCACGACGTATAGATCCTTCTGTAAACCTCAAGAGTTGCTGAGTCTGCTAATAGAAAGGTATGCCACTGTTAAACGTATTGTTCATATGAACTGCCTGTTTTGCCTTATTGTTGTTGGCTTTACTTGCAGTAGTAGAGGTTGTAAGATTCTTGTTTCCTTGTTGTTCTTGAGTCACTCCAAACACTTTTTAAAGTGTTTTATAAGTTGTCATTTCAAGGATTGCAGGTGAAATGTACAGGTTATGTACAGGAGCCTTCATTTAGTTCAGGTAGCTCCAGTAACTTCCAGCATCCCATGGTTTTTGTCTTTGAAATCTGTGTTGTTACTGAATTTGGCAAATCTTCCTATGTACTTACCAAAATACAAGATTCTGACGTTGAAATGTTCTGAATTTCAAGCTAGCTTTAATCAACATCTTATTTATGCATGCTGTGGGTAAGGTGAGTGAAATAAGAGCTTGGTCTTATGCCCATCTTCTCTGCTAGATTTGAAATTCCAGAGCCTGAGCCCACAGAAGCTGATCGTATTGCTATGGAGAATGGAGACCAGCCTCTTAGTGCAGAGTTAAAGAGATTTAGGAAAGAGTACATTCAACCTGTGCAGCTACGGTAAGTATTGCATCAGTGTGAGCCAAACAGACTTCCTTTAAGTCTTTTGAAGTATCATCTTTTGAATGCAGTGGCTCTTTGGGATACCTTTCTTGCAGCCTTTCTTGCAGATGCTTTGGTAAAGAATGTGCATGGGCAGTAAGCCATTTAGACCTTGCTACTTGAAAACCTGGTGGGAATTTGAATTCATGGCTTAGAAAAGGCTTGTACTGAGTTTTAGACTTACTAATGTGCAAATTAGTTTCCTGTACGTGTCAGGGGTTTTTTAAATCCGTATTTCTTCAAGGTTATATATGTGTGCCACAAAGGTGTATATGGAAAACCTTTTAGATAATGTTCTTTCTATGAACAATAGCATTACTCTGACTTCTTTAAATTTAAAGTAGAGGAATGCTTGTAGCTGGTTGCTGGTGACATGCAGACAGTAGAATAACTGCTTTTGAACTGCTGATTCTGATATTCTTGTGAGCCCTCACCAGCTAGAAGCCTTGAAATGCTAGACACGAAGGTACACTGTATTGTAGAATGCTTACTTATCCTTTCCTTTTGCAGAGTATTAAATGTGTGTCGACACTGGGTGGAACACCACTTCTATGACTTTGAAAGAGATGCTGATCTTCTGCAGCGTTTAGAGGAATTCATTGGAACAGTAAGAGGTATTTGTCATTTCTTAAGCGCTAGCATTTATCATTGAATCATAACACATCCCTTTCCAAAGGTATGAATGGAATCACGTTTCCTTTCACTGAACAGATAAATAGGACTGACTGCTTATTAAGTACTTCACAGAGACCATAAAATAAACCTTAATTAAAAAAACAAACAAACAACATTTTTATTCAAAATCCTTGAATAATAGTGCTCAGAAGAAAGAATGTTATTTACATCCTAATAAGTATTGGTTTTGTTATAAAGGGACTGAAGTCATGCAAAATAATAATAGCTGAATAATGATCAGGACAGAATAATTGCTTTGATTGTCCTCTTAATCTGTATACAGGCGTAATTTTTGTAAAAGTTTGATGATGGAAACCACTGTTTCTTTGAAGCAAAGGTTTTCCAGGTATTTCACAGTGCGTATTAGAACTGTAGGTTACCTTCCACTTGGGATTGTACAGATCTTTCCTGATCCCTTGTAAGGAACCTGAAACAGCTACAGGAGCATTTTGTAGGAGAGTGTTGTGTTAGAGAAGTATTTAATGGTTATTTAGAAATAAAAAAAGAGGGAGAGAATGAGCCAACTAGCTTAATGTGGATTGCTAGTAAATTTTCAAGGAATTCATGATCTCATGCAGGAAATTCTTATGGTGTCAAGCTAAACAGGCCTTTGGCAGCTTAAAGCCATTTCCCCTTGTCCTATCCCTACCTGCCCTTGTCAAATGTCCCTCTCCAGATTTCTTATTGGCCCCTTTAGGTACTGCAGAGTTTCCATAAAGTCTCCCCTGAGCCTTCTCCAGGCTGAACAAGCCCAACTCTCTCAGCCTGTCTCCATAGCAGATGCGCTCCAGCACTCGGAGCATCTCCATGGCCTCCTATGGATTCACTCCAACAGCTCCACATCCTTCTTGTATGGGGGCTTCAGAGCTGGATGCAGGACTGCAGGGTGGGTCTCACCAGAGCAGAGTACAGGGGGAAAATCCCCTCCCTCGACCTGCTGGTCATACTGCTGGTGGTGCAGTCCAGGACACGGTTGGTTTCTGAGCTGTGAGCACACACTGCCAGGTCACGTTGAGCTTCTTGTCAGCCAACAAGCCCAGGTCCTCCTCAGGGCTGCTCTCAATTTTCCCCAGCCTGTGTCTGTGCTTGGGATTGCCCTGACCTAGGTGCAGGACCTTGCACTTGCTCTTATTGAACTTCATGAGGTTTGCAGTGGCCCACAGTGGCCTGTCCAGGTCCCTCTGTATGGCATCCCTTGCCTCCAGCTTGTTACTGCAGCACACAGTTTGATGTCATCAAAAAAGTGCTTGATCCCACTGTCCACGCTGCTGACAAAGATGTTAAACAGCACCCATCCCAGTACCCCTGAGGGACACCACTCGTCACTGACCTCCACTTGGACATTGAGCTGTTGACTGCAACTCTTTGACCATCCAGTCAGTTCCTTATCCACCAAGTGGCCCATCTGTCAAATCCATACCTCTCCAATTTAGAGGCAAGAGTATTGTGTGTGACAGTATCAAATGCCTTGCATAGGTCTGGGTGAATGACCTGGACCTGTGCAAGTTTAGTAAGAGTAACTAAACAGTAATTTTAATAGTGCGAGGTTATTAAGAGTAACTAAACAGCAAATTTCTCTCTGTGTGCCAGGCAAAGCGATGAAGAAATGGGTTGAATCTATCACAAAGATAATCAACCGGAAAAAGCAGGCACAAGCCATTGGGCAAAGTCACAACATTACTTTTGAGAGCCCTCCTCCGGCGATTGAATGGCACATAAGCAAACCAGGACACACAGAGACTTTTGACTTGCTCACTTTGCATCCAATTGAAATTGCTCGGCAGCTTACTTTACTTGAGTCAGATTTTTACAGGTAACTTTCCTCCATTGAAAAACACATGACACAAACCAAACTGTTCTCCAGCATGAAATTGTTTCTGCGGGCCCCTGGTGTGAATCCCCACGGTAGGTCAAGGGACTTTACCAGTGCTGTATATTGATTGCTATTTTGTCAGGAAAAACTGCTAAAAATGAGTATTTGTCTTATCCTCCCCGCCCAAGTTAGCATGCAGTAGATAGGGCTGATGCATACTGCCAATTGCATTGTGCTGCAGGGTTCTCTTTATGTTTTCCAAGTAAATCAGCCTTTGAGAAGTATGAACGTTAAGTAAATCAGTTTTCTTCATATCCTAGTTTGTGAAGCAGATTATGGATCGGTTCAGTTCTCACCAGCTGTCTGTGAGAGGCTGTTCAGGTGTTGGAAGTTCACATTTTATGACGGTGAATGAAATGTAGACTTTGTTCTTTATTTAGATGAACAGAGCTGGTTAATAGTCACTTAAATTAAGAAATACACACTAAAAAAGAAGCGTAGAAGTGCCAGTCAATTAGTTGTGTAAGGTGCCTAACATTATACAAGAGAAGTCATATCTTAAAAATTTATTTCAAATATTAACTCAAAATTCACTGCAGATAAAGAGGTTTGGGAAAATAATATCTTCTCTTCGGCTTTTAATTACATTTCTTTTTATACGTGCATCTACTTTTCTAGAGCTGTGCAGCCATCTGAACTAGTTGGGAGTGTGTGGACAAAGGAAGATAAAGAAATTAATTCTCCCAATCTTCTCAAAATGATAAGGCATACAACTAACCTCACTTTGTGGTTTGAAAAGTAAGTAACTTTCCTGAGTCTGCTCTGGACATCTACAGTCCATTCAGAAGTATATACTGTGAAAAACTCTGTTAAGAGAGAATCCCAGTTTTAAGTCATGTTCAGATGCTGCAGCTGGTCCCTGTGAGACTTTTACCATAAATACTCTCAGCTTTTTATTCTTAGAATATTTTCAAATGTTTATTCTCTAAACGTTTTCCAAACTATCAAGTAATTTGATAAATTTTTCATGTTTGCCGTATGACTTAATACTTGATTTTGGAAAACTTATCAACGCTTTAATACAAGATCAAATGTTCTTTTGTGTTTAGATGCATCGTAGAAACAGAAAACCTGGAGGAAAGAGTTACTGTAGTGAGCCGCATAATTGAGATCCTGCAAGTATTTCAAGAGCTAAACAACTTTAATGGTGTCCTTGAGATTGTCAGTGCTATGAACTCTGCTGCAGTGTATAGGTTGGATCACACATTTGAGGTACAGTAAAACGTATTCCGTTTTTGGTATGGAAGTGTAATGCAGAAAGCCTGTTTAGTCAGTAAGCATGTCCTTTGGAGAAGGAGCAAGGAAGATAAATTGTCCAACAGATTAATCAATTGGGGTGTAATAGAGGGGTTTTTTCCTTGGTTTCAGAAGCAAGAAATCAGTCCTCGCTTAGGCAGAAAAAGGTAGCAGGATCCTGAGATAGTCAGCCACTGTCATTGTGGTCACTGATCTAAATATCATTGGAGAGCGTTACTCTAAGTACTGTTGCTGGGCTCCACTTTACCTTGTCTTTCCAAACAACCTGTTTCATCTCTCTTCTTAGCAAATTCCAAGTCGCCAGAAGAAGATTTTAGAAGAAGCTTATGAGCTGAGTGAGGATCATTATAAGAAATACTTGGCAAAACTCAGGTCCATTAATCCTCCTTGTGTGCCTTTTTTTGGTAAGTACATTTGGTTTCAATGAGCTATATCATGCATAAACATTTGGAAGGTATTGAGGTAGGGCACTAAACAGAGCACGAATAATGGTAAAAAGTCAGTTTTAGCAGGGCGGTTGGGTTTGATTTTTGGGCGCCTGACATTATGTGAAAGAAAAATTAAAAGTGACTGTCCATTGCATATGTTGTATATCTGCAATATCTTATTTACATATTTGCTCATTGTTACTTTGAACTGTCATGTGACCATAAATGCCTTAAATAGAAATATTATTGCCATGGACTAGTAGAGAGAAAAGGACCCCCTTCCCTATCAAGAATTTCAAGAAATAAAGCTACAGTTTTTGTTTTCATAGCTTCTTACAACTAGAGTCTTTCTATTAAAAATTCTTATTTGTATAAAAACAAATAATATTTGGGAGTATTTGGGAAGCCTCCTCTTTATCATCAGACTAAACAAGTGTTGTTTCAAGTAGGTTGCTTGCAATTTCTGACATTTAGAAAATTGTGAGTTATATGGCACTACTGTTCTTTAGCAGCCTACTTGGATGTTTGCTGCAGATCAGTTCCCGCTCTGGACATTACTCTTGTCCAGCTTAGGCATCAGGCCTATGAAAGAAAATAGTTTTGATAGCTTTTTTGGCCTTTTACAGGCTGGGGAAAGATATACTCCAGAGCTCTGTAAGGAAAGATAAGGTGAACTAAGAAATCTTCTGTCTTGCTTGAGAGATGAATAGAGGTTAGCAGGATCATACATGAAGAGCTTCATTTATTTCTGTCAAGTTATGCTTAGAAAAGTCATAATGACAGTTCCAGATACATTATCTAGGCTAGGATATGCTAAGAAAATTGGGGCTCTTCAGTCTGGAGAAGAGGAGGCTGCGTGAAGACCTCATAGCAGCCTTCCAATATCTGAAGGGGCCTACAAGGGTGCCAGGGAGGGACTCTTCATCAGGGACTGTAGAGATAGTATAAGGGGTAGTGGGTTCAGACTTGAACAGGGGAGATTTAGGTTGGATATGAGGAAGAAATTCCTTATTGTGAGAGTGGTGAGGCACTAGAACAGGCTGCCCAAGGAAGTTGTGAATGCTCCATCTCTGGTAGTGTTCAAGGCCAGGTTGGACAGGGCTTTGAACAACCTGGTCTAGTGGGAGGTTTCCCTGCCCATGGTAGGGGAGTTGGAACTAGATGAGCTTTAAGGTTCTTTCCTATGATTCTATCTGTGGACTTGAGAGCACTCTTTTCTCTCTAATCTCCAAATGATTTGATGCAATTATGAAGCCAGGATTGGAGACTGGAAAAGAAGAATAAAACCTGAAAATAACTTTTTGGAGCTTGGCTGCAGTCTCTAATGGAGTAGAGCTGAGTTGAGGTGGAGCCATTGAGAGAAGGTGCTTGAGTTCAGTTCTCAAGACATGCACTCTTATAAAATGTGAGTAGTGTTCAGTTGTGCCAGCTTCCTAAGCAATGCAAAGATGCATAGACTTTGAGATATTGATGGAAAAAAGGCAGCTTTCTAGAAAAGATATATTAAAATATTTAAATTGTTGCCCTTATTGATCCTAACAGATTTTTTCTAAATAGTGTGCAGAAGATTAATTCTTTAAGATTTCTTTCTATTCCAGTCATGTGCTTTCCTCCTTGGTTTTCACTGTATGTTGAGAAACTCTTCTTTGTGCTCTTCAGGGATTTATTTAACTAACATTTTGAAAACAGAAGAAGGCAACCCTGAATTTCTAAAGCGACATGGGAAAGAGCTTATAAACTTCAGCAAGAGAAGAAAAGTAGCTGAAATAACGGGAGAGATACAGCAGTACCAGAACCAGCCGTATTGTTTAAGAGTGGAATTTGACATCAGGGTAAGTGGTGTTATTTCCTTGAGTCCTTGCTCTGAGCTCTGGTGACTCTTACAGCTGATAGACCATAAGGATAGACTGAATTCACATCAGGCTGAATCAGAGACGAGGTGAAATCCTGTCATAAAATCTCCCTCGGGTCTCACTATACGGAAGGGCAGAAAGCTCAGTGCTTGCACTTTGGTTAGTTTTGTTGGAGTTTTGTTTTGCTATCCCTTAGCTATTGGAATGTAGATAAATCTTACTGATCAATGTTAAACAGGAACAGAAACTGCCAGATTCTCACTGTCCTTCACTTGATTGGGTTTATTTGTCCAGTGAGCCCAATTGTCTTATTCCTCTGCTACCCTGCCTTTACATTTCCAGGTTTACCTGATAGCTCTGGCAGCAAACAGATTTAATAACTTAAAAATTTGTCATTACTTCTGACTCCAGCATTTTCTCTCTTCTCTGGAATGGTTTGTATCATTTCTGCAGTAGAAACAAACAGTAATAAGCTACTAAGAAGTAGCTTAGCTGACAAGTTCTCTACATTCTTGTATTTCAGAGATTTTTTGAAAACCTGAATCCAATGGGAAACAGCATAGAGACGGAATTTACAGATTACCTGTTCAACAAGTCACTGGAGATAGAGCCACGAAATGTCAAGCCTCCACCAAGATTTGTTAGTATTCAATTTATGTGTTTCAGAAACTGCTTATGTATGTCGTTAACAGATAGCAGAAGTCATTTTAGATCCCTTCATAAATATGAAGCTACATTTAGGTGATCTTGTGGCCTTTTGATTATGTTTAATACTATCTTTTTTTGTCATTTCAGCCCAAAAAATACAGCTATCCTCTCAAGTCCCCAGGTGTTCGACCCTCTAATCCAAGGCCTGGTACCATGAGGCATCCTACACCCCTGCAACAGGAGCCACGGAAAATCAGTTACAGCCGCATCCCAGAGAGCGAGACTGAAGCAACAGCATCTGCACCAAACTCTCCCCGAACACCTTTGACTCCTCCCCCTGCTTCTGCTACTTCGAGTACAACAGATGCCTGCAGCGTGTTTGACTCAGATCCTTCAAGTCCTTTTCATGCAAGTAGGTACTCATAGGTGGTCTACCAAGAATGTGTGTGTTAGATTTTGTGGTGTATCATTTTGTGTGTATTAGATTTTGTGGTGTAGATTTTGTAGGTGAATCATGTTTAGTCTTCTAAAGTGACTATAGAAATAGTTGCTTTTGTCTCCTTGTGGTAGCAAAACCTTTCAGTGTGTTTTATTCCTTTTCTAATAAGTTTTTATTGTAAGAGGAGAAACTCAACAGAACTGGGCATGTTACTTAGAGAGTGTTACATGTCTGTGGAGAAACTTGTCAAAACAGAAGGCAGATATATCCCTGGTGCCTGTATATGTCTCCACCAAGTCCCACAGATGTTTGTTTCTATGTATATATGTGGTGAGTATCTGTTTGGTGAACAGTGAGAATAAAAATGAATGTTTTGTGGGTGCCTTATTCTGCTGTGTGCCATTCTGAATTGGTTTCAGTGCACACGGATGGTTTTCCTGCAGAACTTAAAATCAGTATTTCCCTGCTTTACATCGATCAGTGCCCATCCACACCTATGTTTCTTCTCTCTTCACTAATATACAAGGAAGCTCATATTTTATGACGTGTTTTCCATTAATAGTGGACATAGCCTCCTTTCATCTATGCTTTCAAAGGAGCTACAAGGTCGGTGCTGTGTTCATCTGGCTACCACAAGGAGGTGAAGTGACTTGCTTAAAGTAGAAGTTGCTTAGAGCAGTGACATTGAGTGTCCAAGCCAGGTCTCTGGAATACTTCAGAAGAAGATATTTCTGCACTGTTGGATTGGCCCATCAACTGCAGGTTCAGGGTATTGTTTTAGTGCTGTTGTGATACAAGAACAACTTCGTGGTGTGCTTCTGGTCTCAAGGATGACTTATGAATGTGCAGGAATAGGTGGTCACAGAGATGATTGCAGCTCAGGTGGTTTGTCTGGAAGCTGCAAGTTAGAAGGTTGTTTTGTTGTCTATCTTTAATACCTTCTTGACTCATGCTGGGTTTCATGAGCAATTGCTTTCTTATTTATGACACCTTTATTGGCAGCAGTAAAAGAACTATACTGAGTTGAACAAAAGTTCGTCATGATCAGGATGATTTTTTTTATGTCCACTAGGATCTGCTTCTGTGTCATCCATAAACTTCACCAAAACTTCAGATGAAGCTCATGTCCCTCCTCCAGTTCCTCCACGAAGACGACCAGAGTCTGCTCCAGCTGAATCCTCCCCATCAAAAGTAAGTAGGGAGAAAAAAGGGTGGTTTTTTTTCTGGGAGCTGAGGGCAGGATATGATAGAAAAGTATCTCTTGAAGATACTGCGTGTACTTTTGAAGAACTGTATGTGAAAGAGTAAGAAGTCATGTATGTCAGATTTAAAGCCTTCAGAGCTCTGCCTTACTATGTCCTGATCCCAGAATGAATAAAAACTTACAGATAGGACCTGAATTTAGGGTTAGAAATGCCTCTTGTTGTGTACTGAGTTGCTATGCTCAGGCTCTTACATTGCCTGTGAGAACTTGAGGCTTCAGGCAGATGTTTCCTGATTATTGTCCCAGAGTATCATTTTGGGGTGTATGACTGGGGGTAAAGAACTGAAGGGTGGTAATGATGGAAAGTAATGTACACACTGCAGTCCCTGAAGAGGCTCATGAGAATATTTGACCCTTATGCTGTCATGCCTAGTAATGTCTTTCTCCTCGTGATTACCTGTCTTGTCTGCCTGCCTGCTTGAGTCATTGCTGCATTTTCCCTTTGCATTTGTCTGGCATTTGGGATCTGGTCCAGCCTTTGTTGCAGACAGCGTTAAATGTCTCTTTGATTTTGGTGGAGCTGGTTTGTGACTTTGAGTGGCAATTAAGTGGATTTGAAAAATCCCATTCAGAATTACTTCAGAGCATGTCTGTCTTTGAAAAGGGCTTGTATATGGCTCCAGTCAGTTGTTCTTTTCGGAGTACAGGTGACTGCTGTCATCCAGCAGAGTTTAACACATGTTCCTACCAAAATGCAACTGAAAACATCGTGTATGTGATACGGTGTTTGAGACCAGTTACCCTCTCACTGTGGTCTGCAGCCTGGGAACTGTTTCCTTCAGTAATTCTGACTACGTAATTCCATCTTCTGAGCATAGTTTTTTGCTTTTCTCCCAGTTTAGCATCATCTGCCTCTCCCTTCATTTTCTAGCTTCAGAACTGTTGCTTTAACCATTCTTTGCCTTGCCTTTGTCCCTCTCTGTGCATCTCGATTCCTCCCATCCTTTTGACTGTTAACTCATGTGTTGATATATCCCTGCTCTCCCGTTGCACATCCAGTGTATTTTCTCCCCACATTAGTCTGAGAAACATGTTTTCAGGGCACTGCCACTCCTTTTGTATCCTTACTCCCCATCTTCATTCTGCACCCGCTTGCTATGCCACGTCTTTAATTGGATAAGACCAATCTACAGGGCAGAGACTCTGCTTCCATTTCACAGCAGGGCCCTGTTCTTTACCACCACTCTAAAATCGTATTGAATGAATTGTTTGTGTACCTCAGATAACTTCTGTGCACCTGGACAGCCCACCAGCAATCCCTCCTAGGCAACCAACCTCTAAAGTGTATTCACCAAGGTACTCAGTGCCTGATCGGACCTGCATCTCTGACCCCCCTGAAAGCCCTCCTGTGTTACCACCACGAGAACCTGTGCGAACTCCAGATGTTTTCTCTAGCTCACCACTACACCTCCAACCTCCACCACTGGGGAGAAAAAGCGAACTTGGTAACACTTTTTTCCCCAATAGTCCTTCTCCGTTTACTCCTCCTCCCCCTCAGACACCTTCTCCACATGTAGCACGGAGGCATCTTCCATCGCCACCTTTGATACCGCAAGATGTGGACCTCCATCCTGTTGCTGGACCACCTGTTCCTCCACGACAAAGCACTTCTCAACATATCCCAAAGCTTCCTCCAAAAACTTACAAAAGGGAGCACACACACCCATCGATGCATCGAGACGGACCACCGTTGCTGGAGAATGCCCACTCCTCCTGAACTATCCCTTGCACTGGGAGTCGCGTTTTCCTGGTGCTACGTCTGTTGCTGGCAATGGATGCACTGAACCTGGTTGCCAAGGAGTTGGGATGTGTATGCCAAACACTAAAAACTCTCCAATAGATTGGAAATGCAGTGTACAGAAATGGAATTGCAAAGCCAGACATTCTAGTGGAAAAAAAAAATTGTTAACTTGTACATGTACGCAACTTCTTGGTTTAGTATGCAGGACACTGTTCTAAAGTAATTGGACAACTGATTGTACCAGAAAACAGACTTGAGAGACTTCTTTGGCCAATGAGCAGAGACTGTGTTTGTGTAATGATCAATAATGTCCAGTACAGGAAGGAAAACAGTCTTGTATCCATCAGTTCCATACAGTGGCACAGTTTTTGGAATTAAAACATTATGCACTTTTTTTAAATCTCAAACAGGGAACTTTATATCCTTCTTAATCTTCCTTTGCTTTACTCCCTGCTTTAAAATACCTTCCTAAAATGATGAGAAGGACTGTGAGGAAGATCTGTGGTACCTAACTGAGCTAGAATTAAGGCAAAGCACTGTATTGCGGTCCTGTTTACAAGTTGTCACAATGAGCAGTAGGGGGTACCTAGGCTTCACCAAAGAGGTACTTTATTATTATTTTCTGAAATACTATGGTGCCAGTTCAAAAATAAATTTTTGCCAGGAAGCATAATGTCTAATTATTGCTTTCTTTAGATAGAGCAGATGGAAGTCTTACATCATTAAGATGACAGCAAGTTTTCTTTTAAGAAGCAGTGCTATCATCCGAAGTAGATGTACTACTACATTTAGAAGACTGTTAATCTCTGCTAGGTTATGTCACGTTCTTTTTAAGGTTTACTGATAATCCATTTCATGGCTAGTAGCTGCTCTAGTGGAAGGTACAGAAGGATGGGCATGTCATGCTGCATGTGTTATCAGCCAGGACAGGCTTTTCGATGC
>JBCJKH010057851.1:0-22658 GCA_039877255.1 Loriculus beryllinus
CGTGCTATTTCACCATACTCCAGTGACAAAGGTGAAAATCAGTTGTTTCAAACAAGATTCCTCCTGGAAGATCACACATCCATCATCCATTAGCACACTTTCCAAGAAAACTGTGACACTCCTGCCCTTTATCAGAAATAAATGCATTGTAAGAGTTCCACAGGTTCACCTCCACCTCCTCTGTTCCTCCCTCCCCAAGACAATCCATCTGGCTAACGAACCAGACTACGCCAACTACATCCAGAAACACTCCGAAGTGCAGAATGACTTAATTTTGCAGAGGTGAAAGCTTTCCAAATGAAATCCTCCCAACCTCAGCTCCACAGCAGAGTAAAACATTAATCAATTTTAGGTAAAGCACCTACCTTCTCTTCCTTCTCCTACGCAGAAATAAAGGGCTTGCAGTAATGGGCAATACTGATTCCCCTTCTTTTCCTACTAGCTATTAGATGACCAAAATGACCTATATGAATAGGCCAGCAGAGTTCCTAAGGGTTTTTTCAATGAAATACACAAACTCTTTTCCAGCAGCAGCTCACATCTAACCTGATGTTGAATCACCTGACTTCCCTGTATGTTCTTGGTAGGCCTGTCTTGCACCTGTTTTTTCAGCTGTTACAGTTTTTCAAATTTAGATAACATCACCCACAGGAGCATATTATCTTTTAATTCATGTTTTATTTGGAAAAAACTCCTTCTTGATTATGTACACATAGATAACATGCTTCAGGCATTTTAGGCACTAACTTGATTTGCAATCATAATCTGTATGCTCAATTCCCCACTTGGATATCTTAATAAATAATGAACTGCTAAAAGTGTAAATTCACATGAGTTCTGAAAACAACTGTCATTTATGCTATATTTAAAGTATGATTAAAGTCAAAATTGAGAAGGTCGTATCCAAGAACTGTTGGCTACTTTTGGCTATTCCTTATCATCAGTGAAAAGGGTCATATCCAAATTTCTGATTTGGCCTCAGCCACTGAAACCTCAAAGCTGCTTCCCCTCAACAAAAAGACTAACTTTGTTCTTTCAGGTGGAAATTCAACTTGCTTCCCAAGCAGCCACAATGTTTACTCAGCTAAAGACACAAGTATGAAAATATGTTTCAGACATTAATTTAAATCAACTCTGGTAAAATGGCTGAATTCTATATTTAAAAGATCTACAGTATCCCTCTGCTTGGATGAGTTTCTATTGACAATTCGAAAGACTTTCAGAAGTCCTGCGCAAGTAAAAATCTTCCCTAACTGCACACACTATTTCACATCAGTTTAAATTAAGTTTTTTGCTACAGCCTTCAAAAAATTACTACTTAAATAAGCATCTACCTTTAAAATCAGGCGTTTTCAGTTAACCTACCAATATAAGTAACATTACAAATCAGACAAAAGAACAATAGTTTGGGATTCTCTGGATTAAAATACAGTTTTGTATCGCTGAAGTTCAAATGAGGGTTCTGAAAGAGAAATTCTGTCTATCTAGGCAGTTACCTACTATGATAATTTTTACTTTGACTATACTCAACAGGAAAAGGCCATCATCACCTAATAACCTTTCCTCTCATTAAAGAACATGAAGAAAGTATGTCTTTATAAATATAAGCAGTTTATGAAATAATTCACCTAAACCAACTGAACTAAACCAAATGTAAAACAGATTTTCAAGAAGTCAACCAGATGCTTCTAATGCAATGTATGCATTAGAAGTCACAAGTCACAGGCCAGAACAGCTTTATCACTGATACTTGCCTAACATTAAAGAATCCAGAAGCTGACACAAGAGCTTCCCTGACAGTGTACATATGGCAAGTGATACAAACATAACAGTACACACAAGATTTATTAAAAGTACAAGCAGATCTTGTTTTTATTAATAACGCAGGAGATATGTGACCACTATGTTGTACTTTAATCCAAAACCTAAGATACTGAAGGCACCATTCACATGGGCAAGACATCGCTGGTCACCTCTTTCTTCCCAGCCTCACACATATACACTGAGGGTAGGATTCCAAACATTTAAAGAGCGGTAGTGTATCACTTCACGAGGCAGCTTCTCACCTGTATCCTGAGTGGGAACAGCTTAAAAGTTACAGCAGGACAATATACCTCCAAGATCTCTGTGGGGTATTTTTAGAGGCTCAGACAAAATGCATCTTGTGTCCTTTCAGTTCAGAGAGTAGCCCTGAATAATGATTTAGATAGGAGAAACTGAAAATTAAGCACTAAGTTTCATAAAGAGATTGCTTAAAGAAAAGTCCATGAAAGACAGGTCTTTGGCCAGACCGCTGTTTCACAAATGTCCATAAATACAAAATAATGTGGAACCTGGAAGAGACCCAAGAGCAGTGCCCATGTTCAGAAAACTATAAAGGAAAATGCATGACATCTGCAAATCAGCCACATAGAAAAGGTCAAGTGCCTCTTTGTGAGAATCTGAAGCTTATGTCATTGATTCCAAAGAGCAAGTCACTGTGTCACTGCCACTGTTTGGCATCCAGCAAGTACTTTGAAGATCAGCAGCAAACAGTTTTGTAAAAGAAATGTCAAAGAAACCATATCCTAAGTGCCAAACTCCAAACTTACTGAAGTAAAGCAAATCTGTGTAACAACACTTTCTGAGAGCACAGTCCTACCAGGAAAATGCTTTTATTGGGATTAAAATCCTTTTTTAACAAAACATCACAAAAAAACTTTATCCTCAGATAAAGATCTTCTGTTTTCTCATGTTCTTGTCATGTCAGCTGTTCAGCAGTGATCTTCCACAATTCCTGTAGGAGTGGAAAAAATACATGCAGGTATTTTCTCAGGTCAGTAGATCCAACATGCCCCCTTGAAGACAAGTGTTAAGACACACCTTCCATCTGTAGATAATATCCATCCGTGGATGGATACCAAGTCCATGTGTATTATTCTAGAACCACCACTAAATTATCTTTGAGACAGAGCCCCAGAACTGATTTCTTCACTCTTGTACCAAGATTTTTTAGAATAAAAGATTAGTATTGAGTTAAATAATTTGTTTTAAAATAATTTCATTGTTCTGCATGACCTTCTGCAGTACTCTGACTGATTATCTTGCTCTTTTGCTTAGCCTGTGCTGACAAACGCTTTTGATAATGCTGGTAGAAATACAACTGAAAGAATACTCAATTTAGTGAGGAATCACAGTCTCACAAATGCATTTCTTATTCGCCCACCTCCCCACTTTCTCAATCTGTTGGACAGCAAAGATGAAAAACAGATCATTTGAATTAAGTAAAATAAATTACTGTACACTTTGGTATACCAGTCATTAATCAGACTATCACATACTCTTCACCATGACATATGTGGCAATATATTTAGTGATAAATAAACTTAGGCATTTTAAATATGCACATATTTCTGCAAAAAGACTAGGGAATGAGTTTACACATTTAGGTATAATCCAGGTTACACTTATATACTTGTAAAACTTGCTTTTAAATTTTGCATGCATGTTTTATGCCTGAAGGTATCAGCATTAAGTAAAATAAATCCGTCTCATGAAGTAACTGTGGCTCCCAGAATCTTAATACATATATAAACAGCAGGAGACAGAGCAATAGTATACTGACTACAGGAACACTGTTTCTTGTAAGAGATGTGCAATCCAGTGAAAGACTTGCAAATTCTTTAAACAGATCTTTTAGACTGCACTGTTCTAGAAATTAGCAAGTTTTAGCTAGCCTGCCCATAAGAGCATTCCTAAGAGCAGACAATTGGAAAAAAAATAAAGAGAACCCTATTTGCTTGGGAGGTAATTAGATAACTACAAATACTGTATCTGTCATGTTTCTGAATAACAGAAACTGACAGCTCATCAACTTCACAGATATTAGAACATTATTTCCTAAACTCTGAACTGGAAAAGGAATTACTAAAACTATGTACTAAAACTATGAAATGAAAGCTCTTTTACAAGCAAAGAAATGAGAAGATATATTGGTCCCATTTTCTAGTCAATGGTGAAACTGTATTTTAAAAAGTAATGGAGACTGTTTCTTAACCTGTGAGGAAATTACTGCAATCTAAGCCATCGTGCTGCTGGAGATAGAAAAGGGGGTGTTACGTCCATCCACTATAATTATGTAAGCACAAACCAGAATAATTTTAAAACAACAAAAAGCTAACTGGAAATTAATGGAAAGGTAATGTTTATTCACCTGTTCTTACTTCATGTTAAGTAAATATCTGAAAACTAACTTGAGATGGTTAGCCCAGCACATCACATTATTTTAACGAATGTCACTTACCAACTGCTCCATTCGTTCATAAACAAGAAACTGGCAGAAATCAAGCTTAACGGGCTCCACAACATATTTAATTTTTCTATCTTGGAGACTCTCCAAATCATTTAGAGTATTTCTAAAATGACTGTAGGCTTCACATGTAACATCCATATGTCTTAAAGTGAAGTTCAGCCTGGCAAGAGAATACTTGATTTAAGATGTCTCTACTATACTGGCATCTTAAGTAGCTACTTAACTTCAAGTAATGGAAAATGTGGGTCTTCTCTGTGTAATTAACTAACTTTGATAGCCAAAAAAAGTAACTCCCCTGCTATTCCTGAAAAGCAGGCAAGACTTAGGTTAGCAGCAATATTCAGTAACTCTTGGATGAATTTTTCCATTGATTTTAAGGCACTCTGCCACAAGAGAATTATTAGCTTGGATTCCTGGACAAACACTTGGCAACAAATCTTACGAATATATATTGCTTACTTATCTCCAGAGATTTAAGCAAGCCTTTTTACATGTTAGTTTATGAATGGATGGCAAGACATGACTACTTAAAAAACATTCAACAATTCCTTGAAAGAAAACATAAGAGAAATTGTTATAAAGGTACTCAAGCTGGGAAACATACACCCTAATTCTAAGCCACTTAGTTCCAATCTGTGACCTCAAAAATAGATAGCAAATGTTGTCAGGCATTACAGAAACACCAGTAATGCCACCTATTTATCCTTGTTTGCTCAGAGGTTGTCAAATGCTAGACAATGGTAGGGCAACAGAAACTGAACTCTTGTGGAAGTCAAATGCTGAACTGCTAAAAATTAAGCATGTATAAAACCAAATACCTGTCCTGAGTATATACTGCTGCCTGTAGTCAACTAATATAGTGACAATCAGGAGTTGACCTTCAATCAAATCAGATGTTTCTTCCAAATAAAGAAAGCACATAAAGTTTTCAGTGCTTTTTATTTTAAGCTCTCCATGACACTTACCTCTTTTCTAAAGCTAGGTAAACTGTGCAAGAATTTCTCAAGTTGTGTGTGATTCTATACAGCGTTCTGAACAAGGCATCTGTCAGGCCATCATCATAGAACACTGCAAAAAAAGATTAAGAGCATAAAATACATATGTTTAAGTGTATTATATACTTAAGTCTCAGGTATGAAACAACAAGCCTGTTGTGGTTTAAGCACAGCCGATTAAATCAGAACCACGCAGGTGCTTGCTCACTCCCTGACATTATTCCTCCCTCTGCTCCCGGAGGGATGTGGAGGAGAATCAAAAGAATGTAACTCCCATGGGTTGAGATAAGAACAGTCCAGTAACTAAGGTATAACACAAACCACTACTGCTACCATCAATAACAATAATGATAAGGGAAATAACAAGGGAAGAGAATACAACCGCTCACAACCCACCAACCAATACCTAGCCCGACCGAGCAGTGATCTAGACCTTTCGGGTAACTCCCCGAATTTATACACTGGGCATGACATAACTGTGGTATGGAATACCCCTTTGGTTAGTTTGGGTGAGGTGTCCTGTCTCTGCTTCCTCCTGGCTTCCTGTGCCCCTCCTCACTGGCAAAGCATAAGACTGAAAAGTCCTTGATCGGGGTAAACATTCCTTAGCAACAGCTAAAACATTGGTGTTATCAGTATTGTTCTCAGACTAAAGTAAAAAATGCAGCACTGCACTGGCTACTAGGAAGGAGAGAAGTGACTATTACAGCTGAACCCAGGACAAAGCCTTAATTTGATTATTCTGATGAAACAAGTCACTATTTTAACTAAATCCAAAAGCGCATTTTTAATGTCTACAAATGATCTTCTAATAGTATCCTCTGCTACTATGTATGTCAGACTTTCTTTAAGATTTCTCTCATCAATGGGAATCACTTTTGTCAGACAACTTACTAAACGCTAACAAGATTTCCCTGAGCCTGGAAACACTGCAAAGCTAAAAACCCCAGGATATCACAACGTACAGGGCCTCGTTTCTTACAACAAAGGCAGTAACTAATATACCACGGTAACCTTATTTCCTTGGAAAGCAGTCTTGCAACCCCTTTCAATATCATAACTAAAACGAATGCTCCTTTATTTATATACCATAACAACAATGGTTTTCCTATACAGATAAGCTACCCTGCCATTTTTCAGTCTCTCCCTTCAGCAATAAAAAGAGCAGAAAAAAAAGACGACAGAGATATCCAAAGGCACAGACCCTATGGGCAAGTGCAGCACTGGAAATACTTTTTCACATTACAGAATGTATTAGTCTAACCACCTATTTATCAGAAGCTATCTGATGCAAGACAAAGGTAGCATGACAAAACTCTTCATCACTTGCTTGCACTTATGTTGAGTAATTTATTTAGTCACAAACAATTACCATAGCAAAGGAAAGCAAAAACTAATAGTTTTCAACATTTGTTCTCCTATTTCTGATTCAGAATGTAAATAAATACAGGCAAGAACACTTAAGGCAACTCTTTGACAAATTAGGTAAGTATCTGACCTACTGGATTTAAAAGCAAACTAGGTATGTTTAAATTATTACTCATAATGCTCAAGTGTTTTGACTTGAAAGCTTGCAGTTTATATTATCCTACCATCAGCTGCTATTATCACAGTACAGTGGTCATGCAGATCAGCAATCTCTTCTTCAGACCAGCTGTAAGGAGCTTCAGGATCTGTAAAAAAGAATATAGATTTGGTGTACATGATTAAACATCTAAAATGACTGACAGCTGGAAAAACAAAACTTCTTCACTCCTGTGATCATCTGCTACTCCATGAATGGAGCACGTCACTGAAGGTAAATTAAATCCTCCTTCTAGTCACTCTTTGAACTTCCCTGCAGTCCTTTGCTTTCTCTGCAAGGCTGACTGGCAAGAGTAAGTTGTTTTCCACATTAGAATTTACAACCAGTACTACCCTGTAGAGAGAGCACAGATTTAACTAAATTAAAATAAATACTCCTTTAAATAAAAGAACAAATGTATCTGTATGAGTTTTGATTAAGCTTCCTACTTCATCATGTTTTTTAAAATTTAGACTTTGTAAAATACAGACACTTCCTCTGAAAGCCAAAAGAACCCCAAACCTTTTCAACTGGCAGTATCAAATATTTTCATTAACCAGAATTTTTTGAGGTCTAAGAGAGGCTTTTGAATGTCTAAAGGAGTTTCCACTTGCTTAAACAGTTGTTCTATTTTTTAAAAGCATTATATTAAATCCAACTGACAATATAAAAATCTATAAAGTAGGCTTCATGTAACCTAGTGCTACAATTTTGTGTTGACCTTGTAATCACTAGAAAGAGAGTTTTAATAATCTGATTTATTATCAACAATTACACTTTAAATTTTACTTGTCAGTTGCCTTTATTTTGGTAAAACTAGCAGAATACATTCCCTTGGCTAATATTTTATATATAACACATTCACCACCTCATTTGAACGAATACATCTTCAAGTCATACCCTCCCTGCCACCTTTTCCAGTTTTGTATTCATGCAGTAACAAGCCATATATGAAAATCTGGATTACTGAATTTAAGTCCATGCCATCATGCCTGGATTCCATTATCCCTGGATTCCATTATCCCCATAATAAAATAGACACCTTGTTTGCACCTCTGGATTTTAATCTAAGTAAAGATAAGCCACCACTTGTCTTTTCTCAACCTACCAGTAAACCCTTCCTTACTCATTGACATGGCAACGATGCACCCAAAAACAACTGTGTACTTTCAACTACTTTCTAGAAGCATATGCGCTGGAGGACTTCATAAATGGAATAATCTTTTCTTGATGGCTCTAAGGGAAAAAAAAAATAAACAAAACCTATCTGAAAGGACCCATTATAGCCACCTACCAGTGCAGAATTCATCTTTCAGCCAGTCCAGCTCTTTCACTTTAACTTCCCCTCCTGTGAAGAAAGATAATGTCACTCACAAATGGTATTCAGACAGTACCTAGGCAAAAGCAGAGTCAAAACCTCTACTGAAACAAGAGATAAAGATTTATTATGAGACAAGTAAAGTTGAACACCAAATCATATACTGTACAAAACCAGTTACCCACTCATACCAGAACAGAATGAACTTAAGGATCTGAAAGACAACCTATGTTCCCTTTTACTCGTCTCATTGGCAAAGTACTTGTCCTTTCCAGAGCTCAACTTCTGTCATTTACACTGTTTATGTGACCCTTGACCCCTGAATATCTGTGATCCTCCCAAGTACCTCAGTGAAATTCACACAATGACTGTGTAGGAACTCCAGCTGGGCTTCAGTAATGACCAGAGAAAGAGTAAGTATTTTGCTTTTCTCAAAAGGAAGCTGTTCCATTATGAACTACATATAGGTATTTTGCATCTTCCTTTTTAAATAAGTCACTGTGCTGTTTAATCCCATAGTAGCTCATACACAGGCAACTGCACAAGCACTGACTGCATAGCACTTACTTCCTGGCTCCATCAGGTGTTTGTTTAATGTAACATTTTGCTCACACATGGCCAGAAGATCTTCACCAACGTCTGAAAAAAAGTGATAATAGTAAAAAAAAAAAAAAAAAAGAGTATTTTGCATGGGCTGTGCATGCCCCTGACCCCTCAGACTAATACATTCTAAATTTCTCGCCAGCTGACTAGATTAAGGAAAGTTCAGAGCAACTTTATCCACTGATCATTGCTTCATTAGTATCCATCTTGCTTCTACCTTTCAGTACTACCTCTGAGCCACTTTTGAAGAAAGAATTTAAATCACTATACTGCCTATTTTAACCTAGGCACACTATCTTGAGTTCACAGCAATGTATCTTGCTTTAAAACTCTTGCACTCGATAGCAGTACTGCTCTTTTAACCTGTTGGGAAAGTTCTTGTTATAACAACACAACTCTGTATATATTAATAAAAAAATGTTAACTAAAACTGAACAGATGAGGATGGGAATGTCAAGATGAAAGCACTGCTTCACGAATTTTCACAAAAATATTTAACTGAAACTGCCTTACCTGTGCAATAAACTCTCCTGGCAACTGTTCCCATAATAATGCTTGCAATTCCAGTGCCACCTCCAAGCTCTAGCACTGAGCAACACCTGAACGTGTCCCGCTTAAACAGAATGTAATCAGCAAGAAGAAAGGCTGCACGCCAGACCTGTGGATAAGAGAAGCAGTGAAAACTGAGTAAATTGTGAAGCACAATCCATGAACAGCAAGACACTGCAAAGCAGGATACATACTTGTTTACCAACATCTTCTAAGGGAGTTGCCATAGTATGTTCTGTGAAAATGAAAGTAGAGTAGAAATAATTACCTTAAAACGTTGTTCAAATCAAGTTCCATAGTAGCAAATTTGAAAATCAAGTCATGCTTCCCTGTCAAATAAAGAACTATACACTCTTCATTCTGTATAATAATCCTAGACAATGCCTAAACCCCTACTCTAACTAAGCATGGTATACTATATATTTCCCATGGTATACTATTGCCCAAATCACTTCTGGACAATAATGTTAAATTTAAAAAATATTTACAATATCACAGTATTAAGTTTGGTTTATTATCTCGTTACTTCATACCTGCTGTTCCAGTTCTAAAGAAAACCTATTTTCCTGTTGTTTTATAGAAACATATTTATTCCATTTCTCCTTGACGGTAAGCCTATTTACCTATTTTAACAACATCACTGCGAGTGCATTCTTCTTCATCTTCAAAAGCATCTTCTTTCCCTTTCATCAGAATGACAGGATATACTCTATCCCTCAAAAGATCCTCTGCTTCTAAATCAGAGGCACTTCGAGGTCTTCTGACCACTTCCAAGTCTCCGTCCTCATCTAGCAGAGCTTCTACTCCTTCACTATTTATAAATTCTCTTTCCTTTTTTAGATTATTCTTGTCCTTGTCAAACAGTTCATCTCCACTCTGGTACTGGAGCTCTCTTTCTGTTGTAGCTTCTCTCAAATGTTTCTCAGATGACAAATCTTCTATGTTCCAAAGGAGCTTGAAATACGAGAGGAATACTGTACAAAAACAAGAGGGAGAAAAGAAGTTAAACACCAGGTAAGAACAGAATCTATGTGCAACTTCCACGTGCATCAAATTTTGGTTGCCTTTGACATATTAAAAATCTAGATTATAAAAAAATATACAGATCATTTGAAATAAAGTTTACTTTGCTACAAAGAAATATTTCAATTATTAAGTTCTGACAGTAGAAATACTGAAGCACTTTCACAGTCTACTGCTTGACTTAGCATCTACATAGTCACAATGCACACTTTCATCTGATTTAATAACACTTATTTTAACAAATGGCAGAAGGGACAGTTTCTTCCATCCTCCAACAGATTTTCTTTTGAGACAAGTTCAAACCAAGTTGAAAGAAAAATTAACACAAGTTAGAATTTGTTTCTTTTGGTTCAGTTGTAATTCCTATCCTATCAGGAACACACATGTTCTAGTAAAAAAAGCAAGTAATTTTTTTTTTTTTTACTAAGTTTAGGATTTCAAGTGATTTCAAGCCTTGAAATTGGCTTACTGTGAGTATGAGGGTCAGAAATAAGATCACAGGAGACAGCCTGCCAAAGCCAGGCATGTTTTCTGGGAGGGAGTCTTGAAACTTAATCCGTAAGATTAAAGGAATAAGGCCACTGTTGTCTATAAACCAATACACTACAAACCTTTTGCAACCATTATCCAGTGACATGAACATCTACTAAAACTTCTAAGTTATCCACAATGGATCTTGCAATTTTAAATATAGGAATCTGTATTGTCTGAATACAACAGATGAGGAAGACATTTGTCCTAACATCTCCAGCGGATGTCAGCTCTATAGCAGTGCTTACACACTATGCTTACACAATGTGCTTGACTAAATGGGCCAGTCATGGAACACAGAATCACGGAATTTTATTCAACTGTGGTATAAAACCAGTGTTTGTAAGCATCTTAGACTGGGTACTTATTCCAAAATCACACACAATGTGTTGAGACTTGAGAAAAAGATAGCCAAGAATATGACTAGTGAAAAAGGCCAATACCAGCAGGATTCTAAGAAGAATATCATAGAATTATGTTCAGTCACATCAAAAGGAAAGAGATAAAGTGATTGCCACGACTGCTTTCAACAATTTCACTATTTATGGAGTTCTATTCCAGTTTCTTTACAAAGCTGGTCTATTATAAACTGAGTTGTACTTCTCTAGAGAGACCACTATCAGCTAGATCTAATAAAATCGTCACAACTTATCATAGCATAAGAAATTTTTTAAGTCATCTACTGTTTGCATGACAAGATTAAACTGACTTTTATTTAACAAATTAGAGGATGCCATCAATAAATGAAATGCTTTTCTTTTTCAAGTCCATTCTGATCCTCTGCACGTTCTATGGTATTTCAAAAGGTTTAAGTAAAACTGACCCACAGCAGCAGTGCCTAAATCCCCATGAGGTTCCCCAAAAAACAGTAAAGTGGCAGAAGTAGATTGCCATCATAAGTGTTAAGAATTGAATCCTTGTCTTAATAAATAAAGGTATTTCCCAGATCATTTCATTCTGTTGAAAGGTTCTTTGCATCAAGCAAAATCACAGCAAACAAATGTCGAACAGCATGAAGCCATGCCACAGAACTCATTCCCTGGTTTTGATCAGCGTCAGAATTATTATCCACTTGTCAAGCCCACTTCTATCATTTTTTACATTGTCATATACTAGAACAGCTGCAAAAGTTACTATTTTTATGTCTCAACTGAGTCTGAAAAACAATTACCACTTCTGTCACAGCAGGAGCAGTGCTTTTCTACAGAACATTTTACCAGCAGCTTCAAGGCCAGCTTTCTTGACAACTTTATAGAAACCTACAAGTGAGCAATCAAGTCAGACGAATTTGCCAGTTCAGTTCCACTACAGCCTTGACTCTTCATATTATTGTCAGTTAAAACCACTGCTATTCTGAGCTTTCTTGTTGCCCCCTTTTTTTTTTAAAAAAACAAAAAACCGAAACAAAGCCCAAACAAATCAAATCTGTTAGGTTCCTCTGGAATAGTTTGTAAATCATCACATAAAGATTTTATTAAAATTCATAAATTAAGCTCAAAATAAAAATTATCAGGAATTATTTTATGCTATTTAAAACACGACTTCTCACTTTTTATTTGTACACAAGAAACATGCCAACTTTTTAACATAAGTCCCACAGTGCTATATTGAGATTATAGCTAAATAAACAAATAAGTAAAATAAAACCTGCAAGCAAGTTAATTTGGTTACTTCTTCTCAGACAGTAATTTAAAATTTCTTTTTTCAAGATGGGTTGTCTACAAATTCTACATTAATAGTTTTCATTTCTGTAGTTATTTTAATGAGGAGAACCCAGCTAGACTTCTCCCCAAAGACTGAGTAGGAAGCAATTCTGCTAACTGGAATAAAACATATAATGATTAATACCAACCATTCAAAAGAGAATTCAGACATTACAAAGATATGAACAGACTTCAAATACAGTTCCGTAAGTCTAAACATACGTTACCTGGTTGTCCCACTGCATTCAATCGTACCATGAGATGTCTTTTATTTGGACAGTGTAAGTGAACATCAGAAAGTACAGTGTCACTTTTAAATGTGGGGCTATCCATCTCCTCTGTTACATCTAGCATGATGTGCTGGTGAGAGGCACATCTACAGTACCCAAAGTCCCCTGTGAAGTGGTGACAAAAAGTGATTCGATACTCTTCTGTTATCAGGCATCAAGGAAGTTTTGCTCAGCAAGATAACCTCATGACAGTTTCTGAGAAGACCTCACGGAAGATCTGATCATGTGTGCTCCACCATGCTCCAATAAGACAGCAAGTTGGGCATCAGGATATTCAACCTAAAACCAAACACAGCTTTTAGTAACATCCTGACACTGAACACTGCTCCAGCAATGCTTTAGAAGATAAAAATCAGATTACACTGCCCAATAAAGTTGCAATGTTCCAATGCTCTCTATTACAATGGTCCAAAGGATCACCAGACACCTAATTGCTAGTAATTCCGTGGCAGACACTGCCTATTTTAGGAAGAGCTGTTTATTAGCTTATCTTAAAAACAACCCCCTTGAAAAAAACAGATGTTCCCATGAATGCACAGACTTACAGTGCTAAGTCAAAGGTCTTCAAAGGAACATAAGACCTGCATGCTCAACTTCACCGTTTTAAGGGGTCTTGTCCTTCATAGAATTCTCCAAAATTCTCCAAATTTCCCCAGAAATGGACATAAGTACCGAGCACACTACCACAGATTTATCATAGGTCCCTCAAGGAACTAACCTGTGGTGAAATAAGTATCTGTCTTTTCCTGCAGAAAATTCAGGTCATTTTATATGTCTTCACTAATTGGGCACTTAATGTCTCGCATCTTTGATGCTCTTTATTCTTCCAGAAAACAACAAAAAGGAATCATCCTCATTACCCAATATTCAAGGCTGAATTGTCTCCCTCTCCTCAGGCACAAACAAATGAATTACCTCTTATGAACAAAGCATAAAGAGGACATTTATTTCCTTATGCTCTAAAAAGCTTGGCATTTTGTAAAGGGTACTTTAAACGCTGATGAACCATCGATCTGAAAACAGAATCTGTCTTTCAAAACTGTCATGACAAGCTTAGGTCACACACACAGAAATCATCAAGCATTATACGAATGATTTAGCTAAAGTCACTCAGGTCTCACCAGCTATGGAGCACCCCCAACACTCCTAATGTAAAAATCATTGATGCCATGTCCTGTGTTGGCATTAATACCTTGGAAGGCTCAGCTAATTTTCTATTATCTGCTTGTTCTTGAGCAAGATTATATAGTCTTAAACAGGCATAAATAGGCTTAAAATGCTTCAAGTTACACAGACTACCTTCACAACTTCAGTAAGGAAGTTCTACTAACTTTTATAACACCTACCCCAGCCCCCAAACCTGCCCTTCGCCAGCGCAAACCTGTGCACAAGACACATCCGACCCTGATGCAGAACAACGAGGCAGCGTCCTCACCTCCCGCCGCGCCGGCACGGTCAGGGTTCCTGCTCCCCGGGGCGGCAGGCCGCAACCTCCGGCCCGTCCCGGCTCCCGCGGGAAGGGGTCCGGCTGCGGAGCGAGCGGCTCCCCTCAGCCGGCCCCGCGGGGCGAACCCGCCTCTCTCTGCCGCAGCCGCCCCAGCCGCCACAGGCCGCCTCCCGCCGCCATCGCCGAGCCGACGGCTCCTTCCGGCGCACGGCTGACGCGGGGCTCGGCGGAAGGAGGGGAGGCCGGCGCGGCCCCGGGGCTCTCAGCTGGCGCTGGGGCCAGCGCACTGCTTCAGGCTCGGGGCCGTCGCTCGTAAGCCACCGCAGGGCCCGGGCCGCACGCCTGCAGCCGGTGCCTGCCCTGCGCTGAGCCGCCGCTCCGTTCCCCGTTCCCCAGCAGCCGTCCCCCGGGCTCTCCTGCGTGTACGAGTCAGCCGGCACTAACCCCTAGGGAGAACCCACCTCGGAAGTCGGTAAACGGGGACACCAGCGGCTAAGTTAGTGTTGCCACTAAAGCCTTAACGGCAGTTACCTGAAGCTTGAACCCACGTTTCCTACCCCCGTGCTCGTATTACTTGGTATCAGCGTTACTTATTCTCTGTTTATGTGCAATTCCATGCCAAACCTCCAAACAGCTTAAAAATCAAAAAGATAGAAATACCTTTATGCAGACCTTAGCCCAAGCAACGCCGGAGCTGTACTACCATCGTTAGAGTAGGTGAAGCAATAGCAATATGTGCTCACTCAGCTGGGAAACGGGGATTTTGGCTGCTTAGTTCCGCAGTTCTGTGCAAAATCACAGACGTGCTGCAAACTCCATCTCTATTCTAGTTCATCCTCTGCAAGTCTGCGAGGACTACTGAAGATGTAGGACTACCTTTCACCAGAAGGACCCAGTTCAAAAGCAGCATTTACACGCTAATTACTTTTCATTATGATACTAATGTCAATTGATAGAGATGATCCTTCTATTTTGTTGAGTGAATGCTTGTGGAGAAGAAAGAATTAAAGAATTAATGTTGGGGAAAAAAATCCACTTGGAATGTAATGTGTTGTCTGTATTTACTTCTAGATGCCTGTTCCTCATCATCTGCATCATCATGCTAAGAATTATGAAGAGAATGAAGTAATCTTTCCCTGTTTTTACAGTCTGGCATGTTGAGTGGTAATGAAATGGAAAACACAGTGAGCCATTCAGATCTCTCATTGGAGTTTCTGTGGGGACTATTGTTGGATGAACATCTGATAAAAATGCTTTGGAGATTTGTTTCCCTTTTATCTGGCTCCTGTGCAAGAGCAGAATATTATTTTATTTCCCATGGTGATATGCTGCCACATAAATTATTACTGCACCCTCTCTCTGCTGGCTTATTCCCCACTGCTATAAAGTGCTAACAGTATGCAGCCAAAGCAGATTGTATTTGTCACAAAATCTTACCGGTTTGTAACAAGATGCTTACTGGTATGTAGGGTAAGTATTACTAGAGGGGTAGATAGAAAGCCAGGTGTGTCACGACACTGCACAGGATCTTCTCATCACAAAGGTGCGTTTTACAAGAAATGGGGTTGCTACCATTTCTTTTCTGAAAAATGCAATTACCTTGTTTCATATACATATAGTCATGAGGCAAAGCAAAACTATCTTGTGGCTGTAGAAGGTCTCAATGGACCCAGTGTGGCTGCAGACATTATAATGTGTGTGATAATAAGAGTTGCTTAGGGTCAACCTAGCCCAGGAGATGCAGTTTCTGTGCTGCACGCAAGAGGGCTTTGGTAGAAAATTCCTGAGATCTAGCTCTTTAAAAGACTTTAGGATGCACCTCAGTTACATTTCCTATGTTCCTCACAGCCACGTGAGGAACTGGGCTAAAGAAATTAGCCAAGAGTATCCCTTAGTCCCATCACACAAAGAATTAGGTGACTTAAAGAAATGGTTGTTTCCCATGTGATTTTTGCCCAATCCTGTTATGGCCCAATGGACATTGCTAGGATAATTCCTTTGAGTGCCTTCTAAAATGCCATCACTACTGCAGGAGGCTCAGAGAAGAAAACTATACAGACAATCCTGAAAAATAGGTATCTGAGGGAAAACCTGTTTCCTTAGGAACTGATAAGAGAATAGAGCTGATTCTGAGAAGACAGGAATAACCAGATGCATTAATATACCACTACATATTTGATCTTGTACTGTGCAGTAGCATATTCCTGACAGCTCATGATATCTTTCCAGTACTGTCTGTGCTTGTCTTCTTTTCTTTCATTGTATGTCTACCAGACAGAAGCACATTCTGTGCTTTCATTAGGTCAGGAAAACCAACAAAATAAAACAACAAAACAAACTGAAGGCTGTCAGGAAGAAAAAAATGTATCAATCAGCCCTCATCATTCTAATCCTACTGTACTGGGACTGTTGAAAGGAGATGTGCTGAACTAGTTGTCGTTTCATCTTGTTTGCTGGTATGCTGGCATGCACAGTACTTGGGGCAAGTTCCTTAAGCCATCAAGCAATGAGGAGAAATGTCAGGCAGCACTGAATAAAAAAACTGCTGGTCTAAATGATGGATGATGAAGATGGATGAAGACGAAGATGGATGAAGAATTTTGCTTTGCTCTCGAAGCATGTATGACACATCAGTGTTGGTCACCAGGTTGAAAATTCCTAAATAACTGCATGGAGTGGAAAAGTACATGAGAAGAATAGCTGAAAAATGATTAAAAAGGGCAACTACAGCTGTCAGCTTTTTTGCCTCCACATTTCCTGAATATCCATTTCTCCTTCCCAGGGGAAGCTAGTAATCATACTTCCTCACCAGAAAGAAAACTGAATTACAAAACACTAACATTATCAGCACAGAGCTAAAATCCACAGTGATTTCTTTTTCATTAACTATTTTGTGGTTGTTTATCAGATACATTCACACTTTTTACTACAGCATTTTAATCCGTGGGTTTATTCAGAACCGTGCTTTGCATGCCTTTGACATCACCCCATCATGACTTTACTCATGTCCAACACAAGCTGATTTGCACAGGAATTTTTCTGAGACACACATGTATGTAATGTCTCAGGTGATTCTCAGAACAATGTCAACCCAGTGACTATGATTGTAAGCACCAAAAATATCTCTCTTTAGTCAGGGGAAAAGGAGCAAAATTCAGGTAAATGAAAAGCCTTCCTTCACTCCCAAGCACATCAAATCCACAAAATACAAAAGCCATACCGATTCTTCGCAGCAACCATCAATTGTCTTTTAAATCGGTGTCTCTATGCTAGATTACAGTGAGGAACAGCAGAAAAAGTGGGTGACTTGGAGGCCTCATTACTGAGAAATGTGACACCTAAGAACAGCACTGATCTTTGGGTGTTGTAAAGTGATGGAGATCAAACCCAGAAGAAAATGTTAGGAAACATTATATTCAATACAACACTGATGAGATCACTTTGCAGATGTCATTAGGTAGGATTAGAAGTACAGTGCTTAATCCAGAAGCTTTTCTTTCACATACTTGGGCTAACGCTTTGTATGTTCAAGAGCACTGGATTATATGTGTTGCATACTTTACAGCTACTGGCTCCCTGTTCAAAGAAAAGCTATATTAAAAAATAATGGTTTGGTTTTTTTTTTTTTATTCTGTCTTCAGACAAGAACTTTCAAAAGGGTGAGATGTGAGTAATCTCTTTATTGAGTGTTTTGCACTGCCTTTCCAGCAGAAATGTGTTTGAAAAATCTTAACTACAAGGCTTATCTGAACCAGCCTCTTGAGATTCTTCTTCAGTCTAGTTTTTGTTCACGGTAGGACCAAGTATAAGCACGGATAATCAAAGCTTTCCCACACTCTGTATTCTCACACAGTGAAAGTAGTAAAACTTGGGACTTGCAGTTCGCCCCAGTCTTAAGAAGAAACTCTCTGAAGACAATAAAATGCTAAGTTTCGGTACACATAGTCAAAGCAACTGCTGAGACCCTAACGGCACACCATAAATCAGTGACACTCATGGTTGATCCAGTATGGTGTGTACAGGACTTACTGGCATATTTTTCTTTTTTTTTTTTTTTTTGCACCAAAACACAGTCCTGTATTGTGTGCAGCAGCAGTAACTTATTACACACCATAGTTTTGCCAGATAAACCTAAAGCCCAAAGTGGCTTCGCCAGAGCTTTGCCTGTATTCAATGTGTATGTCATAGTAACGTCAAAAGGATTTTTAATTTGGGAAACCACTGTGATGTAAACTAACATGGCATAATTTTGAAGAGGGTTTTGAGCTGCACTCTGAGGCAGCTTTTGATCAGTGACTGCAGGTGGCCTACAGTAACCATTTGTGTTGCTTTTGTGACTCCTTTAGGGGGGTTTGATACAACTACATAGGAAGTTTGTTTCTGACATGTTGATAGTAGATTTTGTCTAAAGATTAGTATTTTTCAATAGAACTGCAACTTCTTTTAGTGGCAGGACCATGAACAGAGCATTACAGGAGCTATAGCTCCAACATTTTCATACAAGACAAACTTGCATTCTAGTTTAAGTATTTCAGTTGAACACTTGCACAAAGTATTTGCTACTGCTCTGTACTTATCAGCACTTGCTGATGGTTACAAAGCCTGCAGAAAATCCTCATGTAGTGGAGTCTATGTCTAATGGGACAAGCAGCTACATCACAAAGCATTTAACTTCCTAGCGCTTTCTCTCTCTGTACATGGTTCAGCTTTGTAAAGATAAGGACATACCTGATTTGTGCCATTCAAAAATACTGCTTTGAATACTTCACAAATGGTCATTGCCTTTCCTGCATGAGAAAGGCAGATAATTATATTCATTTTCCCACAGCACATTCTAGCAATATTTTATAAATATAAAGCAATGACTTCATAAAAATGAGCCTTCTTAGGTGTCCTTGCCACTGTCCTTCGTGAGTGACCTTGGAGAAAAGCCACTCTCATATCACAGTGGAGCTAAACCTGGGACTAAAACATTTATACTTAATATAATGAAAAATGTTATAGACAATCCGAATGAAAACCAAACACTAACCATGCATTCTTTATTATCCATGCAGGCATCACTGTAGAGGTATTATTTTTCTACATACATTTATAAATGGGTGGTGCTGTGTATGTGTATATAGAGTATGCTTCCTGGTAAATGGTAAGTGAAATGATGGATGCTACAACAATTTTTTTTGTGTTGCTGTAGTTTGCTAGAATGAAATTGCTAGAATTTGTTGCCATAAGGTCACAGAATATAATGTAGCCAAGTGTCTCAAAAGGGGATGTCCCTCCTACTATATCCTCAACACCTAGATCTCCACCAAAACAATTTACAAGTCTTACATAAAAAAAAAGTTGGCTGTGATAATCTATGCTGGGTACTCCAGGCACATCCCTCCTCTAATACCCCTCTTAATTCAACATGGTATGGCTAGACTCCATGGGTTTCTTTGGCAGGTCAGGTAATACTGAATAAGAGTCAGAACGTGGTGATATACACCCTGTATTCTCTTGTCAGAGATAAATTGTGACTAGTCAGTCCTCCTTTGAATTCTCTGCAGCTGTAGGTGTTAAAAAAAATGGGTTTGTAAACCTGCATGATTAAAAGATTGAATCTGAGAAGTGATGGTCAAACCTCAGATCGATCAGCCAAAAGGTGGTAATTTCAAAAATCATAATATTGTACATGGTCTTTCAGCTTTTCTCTTTTGCAGCACAGGTGAAGCTCTTGTGGTAATCTTTTAATAGTTTAAAAAATAGTGAAGGTCTGAATCCAGTGAGCTTTACTGGAATGCTGAGTGGCAAACTGGGTTTCTGTTTAATTCTTCAGTCAGTTTAGAAAAAGAACAGGAGAAAAACTGTGGTATTTCTGGGAAAAGATTCTGAATGACATGAGGTGTGTTGATTGATAGTACTTCTTTCTGTGTCAGCAATTAATTACAGTCATTGGTGCACATTTATGATGACTGGCTTTTACTTTCCTGTGGTTGTATGGGTAAACGTTGTGGGAATGCCTCCTGTCCTCATTTTACATATAATTTACTTTTAGTAACTCAGTCATCTCTTTCATAAATACAAACAGAGCAGGGGAAACGAAATAAAGTAAACATGGGGTAATATTGAGGAATTCATCTTGTGAGAAGATGAATGAGAAGGTTTTGATGAATGTCTTAAAAAGAATACGTGCTTACTGAACTTACATGGAGAGTTTATGTACGTTGAAAAGACAAATTCCAATGAGAGGAATTGCTCTTATAAATCCAGGCAGAAATTAAGAAGAGAGAGAAGGTGGACATTTTGCTGGTAGCAAGTGTGTTATTAATCCATTAATGACATGCTGTTTCCTACTCTGAGCACTGATATTCAGTAAACCATTTAGAATGATTGACCACAAAGTGCCAAATCACTTTCTCTGGCTTTCACTCACTCCTTTCCAGTATTAACACAATTAGTGTAGTACTTCCACAGCAGCTTTACCTCAAGGATCTCAACTGGACTAATCTGGTACTTAATGTACATAACTGATACATAACTGGGCTGTGGCCTCTGCTGCAGTACAGTAGAGGTTGAGGACAACTCAGAAGGAACTGTACCACCCAGTAGGAGTCCCAGGAAGCCATGCTTGTGATTTCCATAGCGCAACGCACTCTGAAGCCTTCAGCACCCATGTTAAACTTGCAAAGAGAAAGGATAGGTATCGTGGTTTAAGCCCAGCCTGTCACTCAGAAACCACACAGCTGTTCGCTCATTCCCCCTCTTGCTCCCCCCCCCAACTCCCAGAGGGATGGGGAGGGGAATTTAAAGAATGTAATTCCCACAGACTGGGATAAAAACAGTCCAGTAACTAAAGTATAACACAAATCACTGCTGCTACCACCAATAATGATAAGGGGAATAACAAGGGAAGAAAATGCAACAGTTCACCACCCGCCAACCACTCACCAGCCTGACTGAGCAGTGATCTAATGTTTCTGGGTAACTGCCCCCAGTTTCTATACTGGGCATGACTTGCTGGGGTATGGAATATCTCTTTGGCTAGTTTGGGTCAGGTGTCCTGTCTCCGCTTCCTCCCACCTTCCCCTCCTGCCTGGCAGAGCATGAGACTCAGAGTCCTTGGTCAGAGTAAACATTACTGAGCAGCAACAAGAAACATCGGTGTTATCAGCGCTGTTCCCAGGCTGAAAGTCAAAAACACAGCACTAAGGAGAAAACAAAAACACAGCCACTAAGGAGAAAAACGATTGCTACTGCTGAACCCAGGACAATAGGGTAAAAGTTACTTGCACAAGTTCTACTGTGTTCAAGCTGTAAGACTGCTAATTTTGCTGCATCACACTCTGTGGACTAATAATTCGCTGCAATTTTGAGAGCATTTTCTGAATGACCTCTGGTATTCTGATTGATGTTAGCAGACCTAACCAACACGTACGGTGTCTATGCAAAGTGAATTACTCCTTCTCCACAAAGTTAAGTCTAAAGTAAAACTTTGAATCTTTTATGCTGAGAATTCTAGTTTAATCATCAGAGACTTGTGCTCTTTTTAGAGACCTCAGTAAACCAGAGATAGATCTCTGGAAGAGCTGATCTGTAGTACTGACTTTTTCCTTTCATTACAAACCTTTCCTAATGAATACATAAAGATGTTTTGTATACTAATTATTAGTTTTGTAACTAATTTGTATAAATTAGTTTTTCCTCAGCATGAGTGCCTAAATAGATTATGCTCATGTGGGAGTTAAACCTGCATGTAGCATTGATTTATTCTTGACATAAACTTTTCTACCATCACAGTCTGGTCACAAAAGGATCAGGTGTTAGCAGGCTCTAACTTTTGTTTACTGTAAAGTTAGTCTAGACAGATTCTATAAGGACCTTCCTACATCTTGATGGCTAAACCAAATTATTTAATAGTATTTAATAATAAAAAAAACCCTACACTTGCAGAGTTTGCAGGCCCCAAGGTTAGGACAAGAACTCTCCAGGACACAGATGATCACTGGTAAGCATTTCATACAATGCCTGGTAACAGCTTGGACCCAACTGAGTTAAATGTTCCTGCAGTTTTACACCCTTTGCTTTCTTTTGATTCTAACTTGGAGGTGACAATGGCCGATCATTGCAGTGGCATGGTGGTTTAGACTGTAAGAATGCCTCCAGTTTAGATTTATAATACATCTGATAAATCATCTGCCTGATACATAGTGTTTGTGGGGCTACATAAAACTTCCAGGTAACTGCAAATACAGCTGGAAAAAATCAGAAGCTTGAAGTCTCAATTGAGACTCGTGCCCCAAAGCTTGTTCATTTTTTTTTCACTGCTTCAGTTAGTGTGAAAAACACTTCCACCTTGCTTACC
>JBCJKH010057853.1:0-25691 GCA_039877255.1 Loriculus beryllinus
GGCTTCACATGTAGCACCCTATTTGTCATTCAGAAAAGTAGGCATATTTTTCATCCTGTTTTGAAGAGCTACATGCTTGACTCCCTTTTCTCATATGAAGCCTTTAATTATGATCCCTCACCACTGTAGCCAGTGCTGTCAAAGACATTATCTTTGCATTTCACTTACATTCAGATGGGAGCTGGGCTACATCCTGGCTAGCTGCTACATAATCCCTCTAGCATACCTTTAGGCTGAATAACTATTCCAATCCATGACATCCAAGGTGCAAGTGAGGCAGCAGTTTCAGTTTTGCCAGAAAAGGGCAGTCACTAACCCACAGAGGAACCCATGAGTTCTGGTGGTGAGAGTACAGTCAGGAGCTATTTAGGATCTGCTGTGAGGATGTACAAAGGTGGGCCTATCTTACAACATATTACAGCTATATTACATGTAACTATATTACAACAAAGCAATACAGGTGCCATCTGCCCTCAGGAAGTAGTAGACTTGTGTTTAGGCTCTTTTGGTCCTGATAGGCATTAAACCCATGTCTCAAGAAAAAGCCCTAACAACCAAGCCTGCACAATCAGAATAGCAGGGTTTTCTCCTTGCGTACAGACAGGTATTATTTTTCCAGAAAGAAACCTCAGTTATCTATTGACAGGAATACTGAATTTCATAAGGCTCCTGTTGACCCATTCCTTCAGTCTGTCTACATCCCTCTGTATCATGACCCTGCCCTCAAGCATATCAGTGGGTCCTCATTCTCTCCCCTGCTCCCAGTTTTGGTGTCATGTGCAAATGTGACACATACAGTCTGTCATCTCCTCCAGGTTTTTGATAAAGATGTTTAACAAATCCCAGTACAGTCCTCTGTAAATCTCACTTGTTACCAGCCTTCAGGTAATGTACGATTCATTAGCCTCTGCCTTCTGAGCCCAACCATCTTCTGAGCAGCCCAGTGCTATAACCACTTTGTGGTTTGTGTTCCCACCAGCATTGCATACACAGGTGCACAGTGACTCAACTTTGAAAGAAAAAGAAATCAAGACTGGAAAGTGTTGTCACACCAGGTACCCCACAGTCTGGTGTTTATGATGCCCTTCTAAGCCTGAGTTCAGTCCTCATAAAGCCAATGTGAACTTTCTTGCCATGCCCTTGTCGTAGGAAATTACATAAAAGATGGCCACCAGCAGAGATAGTCATAGCCTTATGCACACCTACCTTTCCATGATTCTCCAGAGACTTCTAAATGGACTTCACAGGCCCATCTGCCCTAAGTCTGGACCAGGCTAAAGCTTCATGCTGGAGGAAGGTGATCATCTCCACAGAATAAACTCTTCTGAGAACATGTGAAAATCAGAAAACTCCCAAGATAAGGATAGGCAAAATGTAATGGCATTTTCCAGAGATTCACCTCCACAGCTTCCTGTTCAGCATGCTGCTTTCTGTATTTCCTATTCTCAGGCATCTAGTTTTTCTGCATTAAGTATGGGAGTCTGTCATCTAATCTGGGTTACGAATTTTCCAAGATGATAGGACATAAAAGAGTAAAGGTTTACTGTATGAGTTCACTTTGTGATATAGTTCAAAATTACAGGGTTTACCTCTATAATCCAGATTATCTCAATTAGCACATATGATTTTCCTGTCTGGCTAAATCAATATATTTTCCTCAGTAATTTCTCCTCCTTGTACAATATCTTTTCCATCTGAAATCTCCCAGTTTATTTTACCTTAACCATGGACCTGGCTGTGTTGAGCTCTGCATAAAATCTTCTAAGGAAAGGAATAAGTGCTATTAAGGTGTATTTAATGTTCTAAAATGGGAAAAAACAGAAACCCTCTTTCGTCTTCTTTCTGGTAAAATAAGAGAAGAAATTTGTTGCCCTCTCAGAACCTGACATCATATAATGTAACTCTTTACACTTAAGCCTGGGTTGAGATCACAGCCTTGAATCATCCCTTTGCTTGGTCTGTGAACTTATACGTCTCATACAAGACAGACGTGAACAGGCTGTGGCATAAAGTCAATCCCCAGAGTCAAGAGGCTGGATCAGTTCAAGTCTGTAGACTGTAAAGCTGTACATAAGGAAAGACCTGAGACACCTGTAAAAAGTGGTGAATATAACTTCTTAGCCCCAGCTGAGGACTGAAAGCTGCAGATCAGGTTCAGGGTCCTATACATCCACACGGTGTTCAAATTTATGTCTTCTTTACCAACAGAAAGTACCCTGAATACCTGGCCACAGAGCCAGTAGAGGGAAGGATGGAAGATCTCTATTACATTGCCATTTACCTGATTTTGAAACCTGTTTTACATAAAACAGGAATAGAATAAACTCAGCGGGAGACCTCATGTGCTATACAAGGAGCCTTAACAGTCCTGAATGTCACCTATATGTCAGGCCCAAAACACTGCTATGTATCCAAGTCACAGACCTCCTGTGGCAAATGTGTCCCTTAGGAAGATGCCCATACCCTAGAATTTGCTTCAGCTGGTCAACTAATGAAAAAATACAAAACCAGTAGCATGAAGAGTCAAGGTGCCTAATTCTCATTTACCTGAGAGTTACGAATGCTCACAATGTGAATTAGGGCCCAAGCTTTAAAGGTACCCTAAAGGGTACCTTTAGGCTGGGAGGTCCCTGAGCAGATGATAAGCAAAGTAAACCACATAGCCTTAGGTCTATAGCCCTGTAACAATGCTCTGTAGCCAGGCAGGACTTTAGCTCTACAAGAGTTGGTCCATAGAATTTCATATAGAAACTTTATTTAAATCTTTCCAAATATTTTGTGTTAGTCTATAATATGTAGTTGGTTTCAAAATTCAAGGAGATCATTAAACCAAATTCTTTTAAAGAATGTTTTTATTCTCATCCTTTTTGTATTAAGACAAAACTTTTGGCTTTTGTAACGCCTGTGCTCCTAAGGTACATCACTGGAGCACACAATTGAAAGTAGTCTCCCCAAGATTTAAATGTGCCAATGATATCAATAAATAATTGAGGTTACTTCCAAATGCATTACTGTTTGCGTCATCCCAAGTTCAGGATCCGAAGGTACAGAGACAAAAATGAGGATTTTTCTATGCTGTGTCTTCAAAATCTCCATTCTCTCTAAGAGTATTATAGTCCATATGGTGAAACCTGATTTTTAACATTTGCAGATTTCACTCTTCAACTGTTGGGAAACATGTTTTCTTTAGCAGCAAAGCAAATTGAGGCATCATTTGAAATTCTTACTAGGTAAGGAAACTTAGATTCACTTTCAGCTATAAGAAAGCAGCCCTTCTTTGGGACACTACAGTTCCAATCCCAGCAAATGGCCTGCAAGGACCATCTGTTGCACTGCTGAAATGCTTGAATAAGAGGGTGAAAGAAGAGGAGACGGCTGATAAATTAGAGTTCTCCTGAAACATCTATGGGCATAAATGTTGCATCTAAAATAGTGTTCAAATAGGAGGGTTAAGGAACTCTTCTAGCATGGGTAGAGTAAGCATGGATGGAAACTTCTAACAGAATACTGTGTTTTGGAGAAAATTTTAAAGTCCAGACAGGTATTTAAGAGTGATACATAAGGCTGTGTATATTTTTACTATCTTTCTATAAGCTATGACTTACTTCAGCTGCAAATTGCTTGCGTAGTTGAAGAAATCACAGTATGAAATTGTATGCTCAGTGCTATGCAGGAGGTCAGACCAGATGAGCATAATGGCCCTTCTGGCCTAAGAACCTATGAAGTCTGCCAAATCTCGCAGAAGGTAATGTCGATGAAGATGAGAAACATGAAAATCGAGTACATAGTTACAGTAACACTATATGTTAAATGGGGATTTAAAACTAAATGTTGTAAATTAGTCAAAGGTTATTTTTTATTACTGAAGCATATATATAATTGCAGACGTAAATTAAACTGATCTGTAGATTCTGTCACTCACCAGATTTGTCCAATATAGAGATTGTTCTATTGAAATCCTATATATCTCTTATTTTGGAGGAAAATTCAGAATAAGCAGCAGTGTTAGTGGGAAGTATCACAGAAAGGCCTTTCCAAATCACCAGCATCTGCCTCTAAACATAAACTGGCTTGCTCACAACCGAAATACACACGAGAAAGATTGGCATCTGGTAATGAAAGTATTGCTTCCCGGCTATGTTGGGTAAACATCATTTTGATTAAATCATTTGGGGTTTAATAAAGAAGAATGGGTGCTGCAGAAACACAGCACAAGTAGCTGGATCCCCGTCAGGAGCAAGATATATTAATACACACATATATATATGTGTGTGTGTATGTATACATACCGTCCCTTGTGAATGTTTTTGGATGCCATGTGCTTGGTGGAGCCCTCCAGGGCTGGGACTGGGGGAAGCGCTCAGCTCCAGCGGAGCGGCAGCGACACAGAGACGGGGGAGAAAGGGAGATTTTTCCCCTCGATCCCTAGGGATGGGAGAAGATTTTCCCCTCGGTCCTCGGTACCCCATCCCCAAACCCCTTTGGCTCGATAGAAACGGAGGTGGCAGCACCGCGGATGCTGCGCGGAGCCGGTAGCCGGTAGATGGAGCACAAGGCTAGAGACTGGGCTGGGGGAGAGCGCTCGCTGGGCTGCACAATTCCCCGGTGGTTTTGATTCATAAAATGCATAAATCCTCCAAGATGAATAATAACAGGAAAACGCAGCAACTGTGCGCTTCCTACCAGGCAAAAATTCTCCCAGTCCCAGCACCCGTGCTGTGACCACCTGTATTTAGCCTTTAATTAAGGTTTGGACAGCAGTTCTATAGGTAGTTTGCTGAGATTTGTGCACCTTCTGCGTGTTTCTGTCTCGGTTTCACTCACCTTCGTGGTCCCAGGAAAAGTATGTTTCCATCACCATCCTGCACCTTAACAGTATAGCACGCAATAACTGCTGCTTGGTATTGTAAGACCTAGCATGCATTGTAAATGTAGCAGCTCATAAAGTGTGAGAAGCAGAATAGTTCTGGTTTTTAGAAGTGTATTGAAAAGAAAAAAAAAAAAAAAAAAAAAAGAAAAACTAAAAAGAAAGAAAAAAGGCATTTTTCAGGAGCCCTTAAATAAAAGGAAGTTTTTAGATAAATGACCCATGAGCAGAGATAAAGCCCTGAATTTCAAGTCCCTGTGACTGTTGCAGGAGCTTCATCATCATTGCCACAGCTTACGTACAACATTGATTTTTGTGTTATTATCCAGACCAGCCAGGACATAATGTGTGAACATCTACCATCTATTTTTCCACTGGCTTTTATTTCTAATGGGCCTCAGACCCTGAGCAAATGTGAATTCGAGCCCCTTAGTTCAGTCAAATTTATTATCCTTAAGGGAGGGGGACTGAAATCACAATTGTAAGTGCTCCGTCCGCTCACACACGCATGCACGCACACACACACTAGATGTGCTGTCTGTGCACCACTCCCCTATTGTTTTCACTGTAACTGATTTTGGCACCAGCTCTTTAGCACTTTGGAAGGGCCTTCATTAGCACTGGGACACTGTCCAAAAGGAATCCAGAAAAATCAACACATGGCTGCTCTTGTTCTCATGATAAATGACAGCTTTGGCTGAAAAACAACAACAGTAAGGAAGCAAAACAAAACCCAAAAAGCAACAAGGGTAGCCATAATGTGAATAGGAGAAGTCAGACATGACTAACTCAGCCTGGATGGGGGAACAGGCTTGGCTGGGAGGGGGTAGGGGGATTCCTCTCTTGGTACTGTATTAAAAAAGTGGTTTGGCCTTTACACTGACATGGGGGATTCATTCTTGGAGAAGAGAGATGCAGGAGGGTGGGGGAAGACTAGGACCAGATAACACCACTTTGATGACACGGAGGAAAGGACACCAGCACTGTGAGTTGCAGAGAATAAAATGTCTGCCATCCTCCTGAGGAGGAAAAGAGATCCACTTGCCTTAAATAAAGCCGAGCTTACAAATGCAGAGACTGTATTAGGCTGCTGTATTAACCCATTTATTCCCCAATGGCTATGTTTACACTCAAATCCTGAAGTGCTTACTCAGGCAAAACTCCCAGTTGACCTAGTCCTGAAGGCTTTAATCAGGAAGTATGCCCAGTGACTTCAATGGGAGCTTTGTCTCAATAACTATTCAGGATATGGCCCATAGGGATCTTGAAACTAGAACTAATTGAATTTTTTGCACGACATGCCTTTTCACTCAAAAAGAACCCTTTTTATCCCAAAACAATTCTTCACAAAATGCGTCATTTTTCTTTATTATTGGAAATGTTCTATCATATTTTACCAGAATGCTCGCAGACTTTTTATTCTGTACAGTTAAAAAAAAGGAACAAAACCAAACAGAACAAGAAACAACAAAAAACCAACCAAACAAACAAAACCCAACCAAAACAACCAGGGGAAAAAACCCAAGTCCATATGGAGATTTTTACTTTTTCACTAAGAAAAAGAATTGACAAGCAAATAGTTTTGAAACAATGTTAATGAAAATTGTGGAAAACACCTAGGGAATATCAAAAGAAAAAGTAAAGCCCTTTCTTAAAGCAAGGAAAATTAATTTAGGATTTTGATGTTCCGATTGTTATAAGCTCATTCCTTGCATTTTGATTTCTTCCATTAAAACCTATAATGCACTACCAATGTATTGTGTCTTTGTTATCTTCAATCACCACAGACAATTTTAAAACTCATTTTGGAGCCTCGAAAAAGGAAACGAATGTCAGCTCTGACCTGCAAAGTCTTCCGTAAGCTTAAGCATATGAGCTGTGGGTAGTCCTTCAAGTCACACAAAATTAGGCAAATATTTTAGAACAGGTTGACATTCAGTACAGAGACAGATGTGGAAAGAAACACCATAAAGAAATCTTTGAGGCAAACATCCACAAATCTGTGAAACAATGTACGAACCCAACACAACTATCAAAAAATTCTCCTGGAACTGCTTAGAAAGTGGGGTTTGTACCTTTATTGTCAAGTCTGAGAATAGACTGCTTTTCCAAAAATGTATTTTAGGGTCTGGAGTCCAATCCTAAAGAGTTTTGAAATACATTTTGAACTTACATTTTTAAAGAAGAACATCTATTGAATTTCACTGGGAAAAAAAAAAAAAAAAAAAAAAAGGAAAAAACATTTGCAAGGTTTCAAATCTGCCTTAAATAAACCAAAGCAACATTTTCCAGAAATCCTTCATGAGCTTTGCACACCACGTTGTCTCATCCAAACTTGGCACATATCAGATGGCTGGTCAACAGTGACCCATGAGAATACACACAAGACCCTCACACATCAGCTGCATTACAACTTGTTCATTACCACGCACAGCATCCCACATTGATCATGAATATATATCATTAGAAAACAGGCTGTACACTGATGAGATGTAGTTTGGAAATTGTCCTGCTTGAAATTCACAGAAGGAGTGCATTTCTGATGGATGTTTAGACTGTTGACTTAATATGCTTAAAAGGTAAACAAGTATTTTATTGGAACTTGTGCCTTCAGCTCTATCCGTTCAAAACTATTTAAAGGAAAGCCATACATACTGATTTGATTTTGTTACAAAGCCAAAGGCCTGATGGTGTTTGCTGAGCGATCCCCTCTGGTCTCTGAATCTGAATCAAGGTTTTGAGCAAGCTTGGGTCAGGCATTTGTTCTGAAAGCACATGAAATAGCACCCATCAGTGTTGTCAGATGAGTTTCATGTAAAGCTAGATCTTTGCAGGTCTACAATTCAAACAAATATTCAGGGATACTAGTAGGTTACGGCTGATCCCTTCCCGTATCTCCCTTATGAAGCTAAATCACTGGGAACAATCAGTTGAATGATTTCTGAATTCCCCCTCACACCCACCCAATTAAACTTTTATTATACGGGTTGATCCCATGATATAAAACACAAGTGTGTCTTAATGCAATTTGAAGTCACACGCAGCCTTCTGGGAGAAGGGCAGATGCCTGATGTACCTTCAGCTGATGTATTGGATGCTGTTTTTTCCTGCTTTATGCCATTAGTACACTTGTTCACCATCTCCCCTACCACATTGCCATCAGGGAGATCTAAGCTTGGCAGCAGGCTGGGATCCCTGCCTCTAAGCTGAAAGAGGTTGAGCTATTTGCAGAAATAATGCTTTCCAGACGTACTAAACAGCACTCATCTTTCCAGATGGAGGGGCATTAGTGTTGCTTCCAGCCATCTCTTCACCTTCTGGTGTACTTGCCACTCCTCCCGTATGCACCATGAGCCTTATGCTTCAGATACCTCTCCAGCATGCTGAGAAACTGTGATCTGCCTGCACTTTACAGCCCTAGGTACCAGCTGGAGGAGGGGTATAGCCTATGTCATTTTAGCATAGGGCTCCTATTAGATGGGAAAAGGGGCTCTAAAAGGAGTCTAACATTCAGGGATGCTTCTTTTCCTCTCATAGTCTGTATTTCTACTGAAAGGATTCAAAAAGGAGGGGATGTGGCAGGTGGAGGGTCTGTTGGATATAAGCACTGATGGCAGCAAAGTTAAAGGAATATATAGAAAGAGTAAGTGATGAAGAGGTAACGGCCCCATTGCTAAACTGAAGCTTTTAATGGTCCCACAAGACCTCCAGACTGTCTGGTCCAATGACTAAGGGCTAAGAGCCAAGCCTTGAACATATAGACCTTGGGTCTGTGGCACACCAGGCTGCATCAGCCCTGACGAGGTCATCTGGATCACATGAATGCTTCAAGTCAAACAACTGAAAAAAAATTATTTTTACTTTTTTTTTTTTTCCTTTTTTTCTTCTTCATGTGAATCCCCAGTGGAAGAAATCCACCGAACAAGCATGTTGATTTTGGCAAAGGCACACACAGTCACTCTGTTCTAAAGATGAGCTGACACGTGCAGATTCACAGATTAGCCATTTCTAAAGGTTAATTAAATATTGCCATTGTTTTCCAAGCTATTAATGTATGTTATTCTATTTTTCTCTGTTAAAGAACATCTGGGTTTTGGAGTTAAAAACTATGCAACCCTCTGTCCCCCTTCGAAAAAGGTCTTAAAAAACACACAGAGAATGTCTCCTTTTAAAGTATAGCATGACCATCTTCAGAGTCACATTACAAAGTTGAGAGAAAAAATATCACTGAAAAAATATTGGAAAAAATGTTCTGCCATAGATCAAAACATTTGATGTGCGTTCTTGTCTGCCAAGTGCATCTCGGAGCTAGCTCATACACAGCAAATGGATGGCAGGAGAGGCTCCTGGTATTAGTCAGCCCTTTGTTATTTGCTGAAGTTACTGAAAGTGATTACATTCAGATATATTCCTGCTCCATCCTTTGGTGCCAGGATGTAAGACAGCCAGTTTTGTTTACAGTGCTGGCACTGCCTGGTTAATGAAGTGGATCTGTACAGCTTTCCTTATCCCTGTCCTATGTCCCTCCTCCTCAGCTTATGAACAGATTTGACGTGAAAAAAGGAATGAGTAGGATTAGGAGAATGGAGGTGTAGAAACCCTGATTTGGTAGAGGTTTCTTGGCAGAGGTGTAAATACGAAAGATTCAAGGCAGTCCTAACCCTAGCAACCAGGCTTGGCAGCAGGAGCAAACGAAAGGCAGGCTGTGATACCTGAGACAAACCAGCTTAATTCCTTGCAAACCTCTTTCATTACATCTCCAAGCCCAGGCATTCCACAGTCTGAAGAAAACAGGTGATAACATTTGTCTTTGCAGAGATAATAACTGCTTAAGATGCACATTAAAAAATTAACCTAATCCAGTATCTCCTGTGCCTCCATTTACCTCTCTGTAAAGCAGTGACAGTCACATGCAGGTAACTCAGGTGTCAGTAAGTTTAAGTTATTAATGACAAAAATGTTCTTGGAAATTCTTAGCTATGAGGAAGACAGAAACATAAAATACTGTTCTAAGAATGAGAATGTGATTTTACATTTTCAAAGGCCAGGCTGGATGTGGTTCTGGGTGACCGGAACTACTTGAAGATGTCCCTGCTCACTGCAGGGGGGGTTGGACTAGTTGACCTTTGAAGGTCACTTTTAACCTACACAAACTACTCTATGATTCTATTCCATGTCAGCCAGACTCTGAGCTTCAACTTCATGCTATCTGTGTTAATTGAAGTCCCATGCAAATCCTAAAAATATTCACCATATCTGATGCTGATTCTGGCCTCCACCATGTTTAGGTCTCAGTCATCAGCTAGTGTATATAGTTTTGCCAGCTTAGCAGCAACAAATGAAGTAAACATGATGATGGTACACCAGAGACCAGTGATGGTCTAACTCATGTCCTTCTGCACGACCTTACCATTTCTGCAGCCAAGCTGTAGTACTAACTGGTCCGTTTTTCACCTCTTTTCTACAATGGCAAGCTGTGGTGAGCTGCTTCCCCTACTGACTTGGTCATATTAGTACAGGTGAAGAAAGCCCTGTGTTGCTTCCTGCATTCCTCTCAAAAGCATCAGAGGCCAGAAAAGCAAGGGCATAACACTGATGGTGGTAGGTAAGTCTGGCTTGGAGCAAGAGCAACCAGCTTTTACAGTGTGCCTACCATACCCTTTGCTGCCATGAACACATCTATCTGTATTCTACATGCAGTTGGGTTCCTCAACCTACTGCCCATCCCTTCCTGATCTTGTTTGGATCACAACAGTCAGCTGAAATGCAGATAACTCTGTTATTAATTTCTGTCATGTTCTGCTTGGAAGGTTTGATGATTCTTCCTAACAGGCATTTTACTAGTTGACAAAAAGTTATCCATATTGCAGTGCTTGTTCTGACCTGCAAGTTAGCAAACAATAAATCTTAATTACACTGAAATGCCAGAAATCTGCAAAGAATGAGACAGCATTAGTCAGTTGTGAATTGGTCCTGACTCCTGCCTCTGCTTTGGCTAGAGATGCAGCTGCAGGAATACATAAATTAGTTTTTTATTTGTTTGTGCCAGTACAATCAGTTGTAGTTGTTCCTTAAGAGCATTTCCAGTATTAGTGGGCTTACTGACATTCATCCTATTAGCATCTCAGATGCAGGTGCCATCTGGAAAGTTTTATTTTAAAAGACTTTTAGCATTGTACTTAGGTTAATAAGAAAGCGTTATTTTTAAATATTGCGGCAGTTTTCCAGCGTGCAGCTCAGTCTCATGACATCTGCTCAGTGGATACTTGTTACCTATGGGTTTATTGAAAGAACCCCTCTGAATAACCTTTTTGTTAGTAATCTGCTTTATAGGCCCTGCAACGGAATAGTGCTGCAGTGCAAATGGAGTCACTAGCAGAGGGGATTTTCTATGCTGCTACAAGCTCTTTGGTATTCTGGCACTTAATATGTTATAAGGTTCAATAAAACCACCCAGGTCTCTTCTTCATTTCCTTCTTTGTGGGATTCTGCCATCTTTATTCAAGACCTGGAGCTCAGCTGACAGCCCAGCTCAGCCCAGCAGATGGGTGCAGTTTCTGCTTCAGAAATGGGGGTCTGGGGAAGATTTCAGTGCTGCCATGTCAGTGGCTCTATCACACACAGCTTTAACACTGCAATGAGGCCAGTCTTAAGCAACTACTCCTACTGTTTGAGGGCACTGACAGATTACACTGGCTGAGTAATGGCTCATTTACAATAAATGAAAGGAATCACTCATTCCATGGCCAAATTTCACCCATTCCAATATTCAGCATTCAATGGGAAAATAATTCAATGGAAACCCTGGTGGTGAACAAAAGGGTTTCATTTATACTGAGCAAGTAAGTCCCGTTGCCAGAAAGAAAAACGTACCCTTCATGAAATTCACCTTTATTAATAACTGACAGAGCATAGCTGGTAAACCAAACTAGCTATTCAGCAACTGCCATAGATTAAAGCAGAGCAGAAACTGTTTTTACAAAAGGATCATCAGCTGAAGCTAGGGCCCTTGTTTGGTGACATCATTCTCAATGCACTAAGCCAAATTTTGCAGATTAAAGAGCAAGAAAAGCTGCAAACATAAACCAAAGTGAAGGGATTGAAGTGTTCTTTCCCTGTGAAACATCAGCATAAGAACTGAGTGTCACTCTCCAGACCTAGTCAGGGCCAAAACCTCTATCTGGGTTGATTCTGGTGTGGCTCCACAGAAACTAAAGCAGCAAAAGTGCAAATAGAATTTGGGCTGATTCACAAACCCTAAGTGTTTAACAACTCAGTGCAGTTTCTATTCCAGCATACATCTGTGTAGAAACAAAGAAATAACATTCTCATTAGCTATTGCAGGTCTTTTGCAGTCATTCTAGTTGGCAGCTAAGCAGGGTCACCAAAATATTGGACAGAGCACCAAAATAACCAGATTCTGCTTCAGCTTCAGTCAAGGAACATGGACTGAAGTCATGAAAGTTATGTTTGGGAGTGGTAATCAGTAGTTTTCTGTCCAAACCTCAGATTTAGGTTCATTTCTAAAGAAGACAAACAAAGCTGAATTAGTCTTGGAAGAAAGAATATCACCAGTCAGTGTGATGCTCATTTTTTTACAGAGGGCTTTTCTTCTGGTATCAAACCTGGCTTTAGGAATTAGTTTACATGGTAGAGTTTAGAGAAAAAGGTTAGAAGAGAGAGTTGAGCTTAGCCTTGTGTTTTAGATGACAGCTGCTAGAAAGACGGACTTCAAAATGAGGTAATAGACTAGTGATATAAGAAATATTCCGAAAGATATTTTAGGAGTCTTAGGAACATTAATTCCAGATACAAAGCCAAAGTTTTGTCTCTGATTGCTGGGCAACAGCTCTCAGAAAAGACCAAGAATAATTAAATAAGCAGGTGGCATGTGCAAATCAGCTCAAACCAAGATGAACAAAGGCAGCTTGTTTTAAATACAGAGAAATGCCGTTGGTAGCAAGGTCAGATCAGCCAATTTTGGACTGCCAAAAAGAAAACTTTCTCCACTTGGACAAATATATTTCCTTCTGTTTTTCTGCACTGTGTCAGGATCTCTACAGATGTAGGGATCCGTGTCTCTCAGTGCTATTCAGCCAAGCAACAGCAGTGTCGTCAGGTGCAGCAACTCTGGGTCTGGCTGCAGGGCTGTGAGATCAGGTCCAGGCAGTCCAGGAGCTGGATCAGAGGCTGATGACCATCTGTACTAGGTCTGCCAGCCAAAGCCATCTTGGCCAGTGCAAAGCTGGAGAATGATCATGTCTTTGTCTGTTTTTTATCTTTCAGATTACCCTGGGAATCAGGGTAGCTACTGCAAAGGCATAATACAGGGCTCAGCAGGAGAAAAACAATCCAATAACATTTCTGGACCTGAGTCTCCTTGGAGCAGAAGCTCTTACTCTTGGAGGTGAGCAAATCTGTTCTGGAGTCTTCCCACTGTTGCCTCCACATACAAAGTGTATTTACTACTTATGGACTGCCTCCTCAGGAAGATGTTGGTTTTTTTTCAGGCTTCTGGAGATGAAGAACTATTTGGATTCCCCAGGTGCATGTCATCCGGGTCTGAGTGTGAAGCCTCCATGGAGATGGCCTTTCTTAATATACATTTGTCATGACCCTTATCAAAGAGAAGCTTTCCCATGTACTTTTATGTTCAAGCCACCAAGCTAGCTCTGCAACAACATGTGGCACCAAGAGTTCCCCGTCTATCCAATGTCTTATCTGAGAATAGGCTGACTTGACACAGAGCTAATGAGGCTACAGACTAAATCCATAAGGCAAATTCACAGGTATTAGGCTGACATGGGATCTAATTATGGGGTGTTGGAATCATTTTGATACCCATAGGGGTAGAAGCACTTGTAATAAAGGAAGTCTGCCAACAGGGAACTAAGATTTTACTGATCTGGAGTTAGTCATTAGCTCCATAGGCTGAGAAAGAATTAGCAACAGCTAATGGGATGCAGAGAGATGTACATATTCATATGATCTGAATGCCATGCATTATTAGATGGGCACCTGACACTGCTGGGCATTTTATACAGATATTCTTGTTTATGAGGGAGCCAAATAGCAGGATTATGTGTATGCAAGTGTTTGATCCCATTTGATCCATCAGGCTGCCTCCAGTCTCCTCTGCTCTTTCTTTTTTTCTTTACTCTTGGTCAAGAATTGACAAATTTGAAGCTCAGTACAAACTGCACATGGGACAATCTCTAGTTTTTGCTTCGATGATGCCAATACACATTGGGGGTGAGGAAACTAAGCAAGAGCCACAGACACACACACCTTATTCTTGGCCAGCTACACTGAGAAGCAGACAGCCCAGAGCTGCTGCTCTTTTGAAAACTCCACACTTGGGTATAGGCACCTCAAGTGAGATCCACTCTCATGCAGACCTGAAAAGCAACAGCATACTTACAACTGCTCCTCAAGCTTCCTGGGGCAGGAGAGGTGAGAGGAGAGGCGAGAGCAACAAGCTCTAACCTGCTCCAGGAACAGGGGCTGGAGGCAGTTCACAGGCAGACCGACAAAGGTGGAAAGCAACAAATAGGTGCATTTCCAGATGCAGAGCAGCTTCTGCCAAAAGGAAATCAGTCAGCAAGATCCTTTGAAGAAAATGTGTAGGTAAGAGCTATTAACCACTCCTGGCAGATAAAGAGCTGACGTCACATTTTCACTCTACATAAAAATGTATTCCTATATACTTTTGTAAAGCATGCTTAGGACACCAGCTCTCCCATTATCCCCTAAGATTATTCCCTTCTTTCTTATGCCCAGTCAGTTATTGGGAAAAAAAAAAAAAGCAAACCCCCCAAAAAAAGAAACAACAAAATCAACACCACAACAAAACACTGTATGAATGGAAAATCTCCTCACTCTGGTGGAACCAAGAAACGTACACTGTCCCTGAATTCAACTCCAAGGGGCTGAAGAACACAGTTAATTCACAGCTGTGCCATACCTGCCTAGGTCTCTCTTAGTCTAGGTGTCAGAGTGGGGACACCGCCCTAACCATCACTCTGGCACCAGTTCTGAGCTGTTCTCTGTGAATTAATGGCAGTATTTGAAAGAGGACTGAATGCTAACAACCTGAGTTGGAGTGTTCCTGTACCATCTAATTCTAGAGAAGTATGCCTAAAGTTAAGGTCTCTGACTGCAGATCCTGGTGATCCTACCCAGTGATTTTGAGTGACCGCTTGGGTCTCCACCATATCTTCAGACACAACTCTAAGCATGGCTGGATTGTACCCTCCAGAGGATGCTGAGATCCAAATACCAGGTAGACACCTGATATCTTAGCAGACTGTCCACAAGAGGGTTATGGAGATAGCAGATGAATAGGGTGCATCATGGGCAATGTTTATGGCATCCCATATATCTGTTTTTCACAGTCCTCTGATACTTCCTGGTCCAAAGGAAGACCATCAGCGTTCATCCCAAAGTGTTTAGGCAGTACTAAGCGTCATATTTTAGCTCTTCATCTGCAAATCTGCTACAGCACACCACTTAAAACACCTTTTTTCCTTTGCAGCTTTTTTCCTAGGCTGATCTCGAGATGTGTAGATAGGAGAAAGAGTGGCAGAGGAACAACACTGTACTTACTCACTTCCTGCTGCTGACAAGCCTGGCTGGCTTTACCTAAGGCTTGACCCCTATCTCTCCTGCACAGCTGCCCCAGCAGATGCTGTGCCCATCGTGGAGATGTGCTACTCATCAAGATAAAAGGAATAAGAATCTATCTCAAAGCACTTAGGTATGATTAAATCAAGGAGGCCATTTCCTGTGCTGCTAATCTGGTGCCTTTCAAAATCACTAACTTCACTTATTTTTAAAGTTACCATCTTTCAATTCTCCTGGGCCTCCTCTATAGTTCTTCTCTTCCTTCCTGGGAAAGGGTGATCCACTTCATGATACGACAGTGGCTCACAGGGCTGATTAAACTGAACTCCGTGCAATACAAACAGCAATTTTTCATGTACAAAATGAAAGAATTGAGCTGCTCTCTCTTTTGAGTTTTGTCTGGGTCAGGATACCCAATTAACCTGCAAGCTCCTGTACCGGCAGTTACCTGCTCTTCACTTTGAAATCAAGTCACTCTCCTGTTTTGGGAGGTCTACTGCTCTGGAAGTCTTCTTGTTCTTTAATACGATAGAACAAAGCAGAAGCAGCTAGTGTGAAAAAAAGGAAAAATCAGACACACTCAATATGGCCTCTTACTGTAAGTTTGAGTATTACAGCCAAAAGTTCAATTACATCTTAACTGCTAGGCCACTAACACACAAGATATCTTAGGAATTTAATTTTTGATGAGCATGTATGAAGTCAAGTAAATCTCTAGGTTGTACCTTTCCACTCACAAGAAATCCAGGGTTTAGACTTTGCAACCTCTGAACAATTTTGTGTGTGTATTTTTATTCCCAGAAACTCAATCAGATTGCACACCTTGTTCTTCCCTTGTTAGGTACCAGACGTTTCATACAAATGGAAAACTCTAATGGTTGGTAATACTTTTTTTTTCTTTCTTTTTATTTTCTTTTATAAATATCAAAGAATTTGCATATTTATCAACATGAGAGCACCTGAAAGTGAAGCAGCGAGTGTGAGTAAGCAGACTCTTACCTACTATAACCATACAAAATAGCCACTGAGCACATGAGGAAGGACCATAGGCAGTGAAGCCAAATCAGTTCCATGTGTAATACAGCCCCAAAGCTACAACTATGGGGCTTGAGACTTGAAGCACAATGGGTGTCTGACCACAGTGAAGGCATCCCCTGCCTTTACTTCAAACTGCTGATCTGGGAATGTGTCTGTTGAGCAAAGCCATAGGCAAAAAAGAGTAGGATGTATCTGACAAAGTGTCAGATGCAAGGGGCATGGGCTGCACAGAGCTCTCAGCCCAAATGGGAATGTGACTGTCACAACTTGTCAGAGTCCATGTTCACTGCATCCTACTTAAGGTCACTGGTAATATGTAGGTAATTGAAATCCACAGAAAACCACATGCAACTGATACTTCTCTGTTGCACAGTATAGCACGGAAGTTATTTATGCACTAAGCCTGACTTTCACTTATCTTATGCCACGGGCAGTCTTTTACATTTATGCAAAAGGGGGGTAAACTATCACCAAGTCAGCATGGTAATACAAGGTGTGAGAGATCTACATTTTTCTGTATGTTTTTGTTTATAAATACAGACTTTTAGACAGAGATAATATATGGTTTAAAACTGGACATTTTAGAAACAGTGGAAATTGATAAAACCAGTGTTCTTTACTCTTCCTCAATCAGACTTTACTCAGTGTGATTCCAAAATATGTGCACTGCTTTGGAGCTTTAAAGTTGGACATTTTTGCTCCAACCTTAACGTCATGCACCTGCCACAGATTGTAAGGTTATGCCATGCCATAAAATGCAACTGTAATGCATGAGAATGTCCTGCACTAGCTGCATGGAAGCTGATTGCTAAATTTCCCAGAAACCTTAGCTTTTCTGCATCCCAGAGCTTCTCATCATTAGAATCCCCCAGGTTTCCACCTCCTTCCTCAACAGCCATCTGGCCTGTCCACACTCCAGCTGCAGTCAGACGTCCCTCACCACTTACACCTGATCTTTTGACTCCACACACCTGAAACAATTCTCACTCAATCTATCAAGCAATAGACAATTAGACAATCAGGAAAGCTTTTCCAAAAGCTGTGAACAAATTTCCCAGCTTAAAATCACCACTCCCTTTCCATGATATCCCGGGCAGTATTAAAATAGAACGGAAGATTTATTTCAGGGAGAAAAATGCGAGTGTATTTCAATACCAGAGTGCTTCCTCACAAAATAGCACTTGTAAAAGTTTGTACTTCTTTGGCAGTTGTTCTTGTGATGCTCGCTGCTGGATACTTTGATGGACAACTCCTGCTAGTTATCAGACCCAAGTTTAACATGCAAACAAAAGTAGTTTCTACTCCGAAGGGCACTGCAGAAAAGAGGAGTAGCACGAGGAGTGCTCATGTGGCAGACACTGAATGTTTGCAGACTGTCATTGAATACTGGCAGGGCATGAGACCGCGGGGAAGAAGCTGCTGAAACTGCTGTGCTTTGAGCCTAACTTGTCCCAGGGCTTATGAGCATCCACCTTGTAACACAGACATTTTTTTTTTCCACTCCAGTTTTCTCCTTATTTTCCATATTGAAAGGCAATGTTGGATTATTTTCAGTATTTTGTCCACAAAACAACCGAGAGAAAAAAACCACTAAAAGCTCTTTTTTTTACACTAGCCTTTTCAAGCTCTTCCAAACAGCAGTCTTTTGTTAGTTTACAGCTTAGTTAGGTTAGAACGAGCTGTTCTATATCACCAAGAAACCTGTTGCAGGACAGACGCCAGCATGATTACAAGAGATGGGTAAACCTCAAAAGGCCTAAGATCTGGTTTGGTTTCCATGAAGCTGAACCTCTGGGGATCATTGCTTCCTGTTGGGAGATCTGGTTTTGGAAACAACAAGAACAGGGAGTATTGTTTTTAATGTTATTTTCTGCTCCTGGTTTTAGGCCAAATTTGAGAGTGCAGAGGTGCTCAATTACTTTAATGAATAAATACAAGCGTTTCGCTGCCTGGAAATAGATTTCCTTGTGGTTTGTTTCCCATACTCAATTTTTATTTTATCATTGACTACAGTGGTCTACTTCTAGACCTCTGTTGTATGGTAAAGCTATCAAAGCTCGCCAAATCAAGATCTGACTCCTCATACAACTTTTGTCACAGTCTCAGCAATCACAGAAACACACTTTCTGTTAGTATTTTTTTGCATTTCTTGTTAAAGGCTGGAGCTTGTCCTTAATACCTGTTAGATTGTCATTGACTGCCATGGAGCAATTCCAGATTTGCACTGGTCATCATTAAGAGTTGTTATATCACCAGGCTCATAGCAATAACTTAATTAAAATTAGTTTTCTGATGTTACTCCTTTTTTTTTTTTTTCCGGTCAAGTAAAACAAACCTTAAGGGAGATTTCTCACTGCTCAGCCTGGAAAACCTGTATGCTGCCTCTCAGATCTTTCCCCTCTCTGCTGTCCTGTGCCCCATCTCCCCTCACCAGTCCCCTCTCACACACACTGTTTTATAGTAACAGGGTCAGTAGAAAACATAGAGTTCAGCACTATAGAAGTGGAAACAGAAAGCAGCCATGGGCAATTAACCAGGGCTGTGACTGCTTATGTTTGGTTCCTGCTTCCATTTCTGTTTCCATGGAAATGGACATCAGCTCATTGGAAATAAAGTAAATTTTCTACTTCTCCTCACCTTCATATCAGCTGGGCTATACAATCCAAATAAATCTTAACTTATCTAATTAAATGTGAATTTATTAATTTTTTCATTTCATTGAAATAAATTGACAAAAGCATCATTGCTTTTGAAGTACTTAGATGCTATTGGCTGTCCTTTGGGAAAGGAGTAGGTAAGTTTGCCCACCCCTTTTTGCTTTGTAAGGTATGGAAACACACAAACATCCATCTTACCCCTTGCTCTGTGCTCCTGCCTGCCCATTAATATTGTTGTGTTGAACAGTACTCATCACTTGCCCATTAGGGGTCATTTAAGCATAAATGACCCCCCTTACAGAGACTGTGTGGGTTAAAGACCTCTTCTTTGTCTGGCTGCTAAAGCTTTGAGGTTCATTTGTATTGCAGAGCAGCTGCATAAAAAAAGGTTTAAGCCCACCTTTAAAGGTCATATGGTCTCAGAGGAGGAGCTTTGACCTAGAAGGGTTTCTCAGGTGAAAAGCTCAGGGTTTGGGAACAAAGAAAAAAAAAGTGGGTTTTCAGCTTTTACATTCCTGTGGCAGACTGAGAAAGATAATTGTGTCTTTTGTAAACAAGCATATTGGAGACTGAACACTTGATTTCTCCTCTAGACATGGAGCTGATCTGCAAAGCTGCCAGACCTGTAGAGGACTAACAATAATTTTCAGTTTAGCTTCTGTTACAGCAGAACAGGCAGGCAAAACCTCGGGCGCCAGCTTCAACAAAAATGTCCCGTGTCATGAGTCAATGTTCTTCCAGATGTAGTAATTGCCTTTACTGCTCAGAGAATGAAGGCACAACTTGAAACAACCTGCTAATCTTCCAATGTGTAATACCCACTGGAAGACGCTTCATTCTTTCTTCTCAAAAAGCCCTCTAATTCTAGTAAATCCGACGAACTAATAAAACTTGCTGACAAAATAGGACCAAATAGTATCTCTGCTTGAGTTGGCATCACACTTTGCAATTTGCAGTGATTGAAAGCATAAATATTATTACTGTATTAATGCAAACTCAATGCCAATAAATGGCTTGTTTTCTAATAGGGCCCATTTTACAGCAGGAATGGGGGAAAGCTGGCTTTTCCAGCATCTACCAAAGTGTTAATTTCTGGAGTTCGGTAACAGGAACAGTAAGAAAGCAAGCAATCAAAGTGAATCTATATAGGATGGTAGATTTAAACCGTTTAATTACTGTAGCTGTAGCTGGTTATTGCAAATGCATGGATCACAAAAGCTTCACTCCTGTAGAAATCAGTCATGCGAGGGAGATCAGGAATTACTTCACCAATGTGAGGGATTTGCTCCAGTCCTTTGAAGAGATTTCCTCCAGTGACAAAAGCTTTGTGCCTGATACTAATGCACAGTATGTAATAAATTTGCTCTAAAGTAGCCCGCGACCTAATCATAGTCAGTCCTAAAATATACTTCTTTAAATTACTTGTATCAAACTGTTCAGTCATGATGTAAAGTTCTTCTCTTTTTTTTTATTTTTTTAATTTAGATTATCTCTCTTGAAGATGCTAGCATGTCTTGAGGAAGTGGAGAAAGCTAGATGATGGGTAACTAAATGCTCTCAATGGTAAAAGGTATGATTTTACCTCTAACCAAGAGGCCAGCTTCAAACTATTTTTCTGCTATAATCTCAATAATTATGGTTGTTATCACAAGCACAAACATAATCTCCAAGACAAATCTATCTCTATGGGTTTCCTTCACCAAAAGCCATTGCAAACGGCCAAACACATAGACTGCTAAAACTAGTGTGATCATGCAAAAATGAATGTGGATCATGGATCGAGATCTAACTTCACAGCGCTGGGAAATTAGAGTGTTAGAGAGTGAATGAAGAAGGACCTACTAAGTATTATTTAGGTTTGCACAGAAATACATGTGAAGGGCAGGGAGCAAGGTACAAAATATTTAAGGGGAACAGCAGAAGAAATAAAATAGTTAGGATCTTGGCTTGAGGTCTAGTCTGCAGTAATATGTTTAAACTGACAAGGCTTCCTAGGAGTGATGTAGTATACGCTGACAAATAAGTAGGTACAGGCCATGTTCATTCAATTATTCCAATAAGGCTATGCAAGGCAAATCATACTTTCCGGATAAAACTACATCTATACTTTAGCTTTTATTTCAGCAGTTTAAAGGAAGAATCATACCCTTAATTGCTGTTACGATCAAGCCCCTAGTTTAGATCTTGTCTAATTGTCATATTGTAGAATAGATCCCCAGAGACCCTTCAGCTATGTGTATTGGCTTTGTTCATATCTTAGGAGGCTTTTTTTCAAGTAATAAGAAAGATTTAAAGTGGATGTCTCTTAAAGGATAATAAATACCTGGAGAAGAATGAGGAAATATATTAAAGCTGAATCACTGCTATGTCATACTAATTTTCCCCTTTTACTCTCGAGATTCCACTGAAATCAATGAAGTTACAGTTACTTAAAGCCGCAGGATTGTACGAGTGGATCAGGTACATCGTATTGCAATAAACAACTAGAATTTGCTGGCAGGCTTGCTCAGAGTCAAATATGTCCTCTTAAATTTCACACTGTTTTCGCAATCTTGTAGCAGCAAAGCAAAACAAGAAGTTCACTGTGCAGTCAGAACAAAATCTTTTCTCTCTGGTCTAAGTATTTAGCCAATACAGTATCACAGAAACATTGATTTCTGTTCCCAGCCTAAGAATCCTCCTGATAGTTTCATACAGAACCAAAGACCCAACACAATCTCTTCTTTATGGCTAAGAAAATGCTAGGAGAATCGTTATCCTTGGGAAAGATTTCTCTGATAGACGAGGAAGGACTGTTCATTAGTGTCATGAATGATGCTGCCTCTTTTTTATGCAACTTGCATTCACTGATGCTGGCACTGTCAGAGTCTCCAACTGTGTGCACAATTCAGTTCATCGAACAAGGAGGCATCCTTTCCAGATACACTCAATGTGCAGTATTGCAGTTGGGAAATTCATTCTGCAGAAGAGAAACATGAATTATTTCAATTCTCAAAAAAACAGGGGGGAAAAAAAAAAAGCACAGTCTGTGCCTTCTTTTTCCATGCTATTAGAGAGATTACCAGGAAAAAATAAACACAGCAGTTGTTCTAGGTCCCACACAAACAAAACAAGGACTGCAGGTCACTCCATGCGCAATGCTGAGCCATTGCTCTGTTTACTTTTAAGATGTAAAATAACACATTTTCAATTTTTTTTTAATATAATTATTCAGTGCTGACAGGGCAAATTTTCAAAATTTTAAAGAGGAAAAAAAACCCCAAATGTTTGCAGTTTTAAGTATGCTCTGCTCTTAGCTCCTCCAGCTCAGCCATTTGCCTTCCACGTATTTAGTGTGGCAGCAACACGTCAATTTGTCTGCAGGGAATGGCTGCCTCTCACTCATGCTGAATGTAGGTAGAGGCCAGACCCACGCTCCTGAGTCACCTGCAGAGCTCAAGGTGCATGAACAAATTACATCTGGTCCCTAAGCACCAAGGACCGGATCCAAAAAAACGAGCTACAACACGTGCCTTGATGCTTGCCATGCAAGAGAGCCTGGAGCTAGCGGCAGGGAGGCAGATACATCTACTCCAAGAAGCAGAGAGCCCTGCAGAGATAATAGCTCACATCCCAGGAGCTGGGTAGGTGCTTTACATCAGTAAAGCTGACACAGGGCAAAAAGCCCAGTCCTCTCCAGAGGACCGAGCTGGTACCATCCCAGCGTGGTGCTGGGAACAGCCCAGCTCTGGCTCGGCATGGGATCAGCTAAGCGGGTGCAGCTGTGCAGTGCAAGTGAGGTTTGGGATGCGCTGATTCCTGACCCCCTTCACCCTTGCCTCCTTCAGCAGACAGGGGAAATCACAGCTGGGCATAGGCTTTTTAAGATCACAGCATTCAGCCCCGATCCACATAGATTCAGTCCATAGCTTTAAAAATATGAGACTGACAGAGGAGCAGTCATAGCCTACCTCTAAGAAAACCTGAAGAGAGGTGATAGGAGTGCAGTTAAAATCCCTTTCTCTCCAGAACTTAGGTATCTCACGTTGTGCATTTTTCCACTTCGGATACTTCTTTCCTGGAGATCTGAGAATGATCACACAGGGTGGTCAAAACAAGAACCCATGTCACTGAAATACTCCATCATTTACAACAGTTGAACCGTCCTACAAAAAGTGCTGCACCCTCTTTCCGGCCTGAAGAGATTTGCTTCTCTGTGGAGAGCTCTCAGTCACCCTGTTGGTAAGGCATTTGAGGTGGAAAGATCGCTCTTCCCTTCTCTTTACAGAACAGTCCCGCTTCATAGGCAATATGTATGTATTTTCTTTTTATAAGGTAGATGGTAAGAAAGAAGAAACATTTGGCCTAATGGACAAAGATGGACCAGATATGGCAGAGCACAGCAAGTAGATTTGAAGAGTCCTTGTGAGACTGAGACCTGCAACAAGATAAGGGGATGAATGTGCTGCTCCTGGTTTCTAATCCAACTTAAATGTCAGACAAGTACCACTCTGCACAGTCTAGTCAAGGCAGAAGCACTGGTTAGGCATGCTTTGAAGCAACATTAGATGCCTCAGGAACTTTGATAGCACGGACTGAATAACCTGTACAGTCTCATTGCCTGTAAGATCAGATGGGAGCTGAACACAGGCTACAGAGAGCTTTAATGCAGGTTTCAGGGAGCTTTACACCCAGGTCCCTAATTTCTGTGTAAACGTAAGCACATTGAGCATGCCAAAGTTCCCTCTTGTCTGGTGAGAGATGCAGATACACCTGGTATGCAGACACACCTGGGATGCAGACCTTGCAGGGACCACATTCCCCCACCTCTTCTCACATGGAGTCCTACAGAAATGAGGAAGAATGTCTAATAACCACCAGTGAATCACCCGATAAGGACTTCTTTGGGTCCTTTGAGAGAGCAGCCAGCTTTGAAAAGCAATGAGCAATCCAATGAGCATGCAAATAATCCATGGTACCAATGGAGTGGACTGGAATGTGGAACATTCATTTTTCCACTATCAGCCATCAAGGTAAAGGGAAGGAAGTGATTAAATTACGTGCCTGAAGTATTTGCATGGAAACCTATTGAAGCTAGATATAAAAAGCAATTATTTGTTATTTTCAGGAAATTCTCTAGCGTCAAGCAACGACCCCAGGTTGGTGGCAATGCTTACCCACCAGGATTACTGTTCAGAAAGCTTTATGGTTACCACATAAAGTTTAATCAGGGCATTAAATATAAATTAAAGATTTGCTAATTGTAATGTAATTAGCTTAATTTAATTACAGTGCTCAGTGACTGAGAATTTTATTGTTATTGTGAAATCTTTTCTCATTTGGGGCTTGAAGGTAAGTGGTGCAGTATTGACAACCATTTCCTCCTTTGATATTCAGCTTCAGGAATGGGCTGAAATTTTTACCTGAATCTTGCAATTTATCACAATCAGTATCATCACAAATTACAGAAAGCATCCAGTAACATGATAACTTCTAAATGAAGTGTCTGTAACCAGAGCAGTAGCAGCCTTGGCTGCTAATTTGTCATATTTCATAGCCAGCCTGACACCCTGTCCAATTTGCTTGTAAGCTTTATCACAAAGACAGCTATGTGAGCGGCCTCTGACTATGAGCAGGATGGAGGAGGTGGACAGAAATTCAGCAGGGGCAGCTTGGCTCTTCGGGTTCCCTGCTCTTGCATAAAATCCGACTGCAAAATAAACAGCCCCATGGCTTGATGATGTTTGTTTTCTCCATTAAAATCCCTCTCATCTGCTCTCCCTCCCACTTCCTCATTAAGTCAACCAATTTTTTTTCTTTAAGAATCCCTGCTGACCACAACCCAATGGTCAACATAATTCACTTGCAGTTATGGAAGTTAAAAGAAGTAAGAGGGATAACAGTACTCAGGGAACATCATAACCTAACTTATGCAGGCTCTCAATTTCAACACAAAGCATGTCATCCTCTCAAAAGACCTGCAAGTTTTTCCTTTTGGGCAGAAATTGGGTAGCACTGTAAAAATGGCCATGAATATCCTTTCGGGAAATTGGTCTCTCTTCTGTTATCTTCCAGACACTCTGAGGCCCTCAATCAATTTGCATCGATTTAAGCAACATCATTCAATACATATTATCAATCTGATCTGAGAGCAATTGTGTGAAGAGTAGATCTTCCGGACATGCCAAGCACAATAGAACAAGATGCTACAAAACCCAGAAAATGGTTCCTGAAAGACCAACAAGTGTTAAAAGATGACTGGACTTGGCAAGAAACTGCATTTTAATTTGCTAACACATTAAAATCAGGTTGGCAAATTCAGAGTGCCAGAGCAAACTTCAGCTTGGTTGGGTTTTGGTAATAGCACTGGATCCAGGAACACTTTTATAAGTGTCTGGTCAGGGTGTACACAGCACCAACCAGACACTTAGTGTGATAAGAAAGCTGGGGCTGTTCAGCCTGGAGAAGAGAAGGCTGCGTGGAGATCTCATAGCAGCCTTCCAGTATCTGAAGGGGGCCTATAGGGA
>JBCJKH010057854.1:4964-17704 GCA_039877255.1 Loriculus beryllinus
GTGGGAGCTGAAATGGGAGCTTTCTAAAAGCCCTTCCAGACCGGCTTCCCTGAGTCTCTATTTCTAGATAGAACTCATGGCCAAGCAAGGTGATTTTAGGTTACCAGTGCTTTCTTATTTACACTCCTGTATGCCAGACAATCACATTCTAAAAGCTGCTTACACTACTGTTTGGTGTGGATTTCATCCTGTACCTTGGACTGCTATGCCATGGAGTTTGACAGGGGTTTCTTTACCACCTCTGAAGTCCACTGCACCATCTGCATGTTTATAGAAAATCATTTATGGTTACTGATCTAAAGAGCAGCAAACAGCCAAGTACACAGTCCTGTGACAAATGTTATGGATACAAAAACGTCTTAAAGGTGAGGAGTAGAAGTCATAAACATGCTCCAGATAATACAACCCTGGGTGTTCTAAACCAGTACTAGTTCAGTTATGGAGCAGATCTGATTTATATTGATTCTACAGGTTAAAGACAGACAACGACCTACATCTCAGGCAGCACATGCAGCAGTAACTACACTGTAACTACCAGTCTATGGACAAAATACTTAATGTGCTAATGACGGGTGATAACAACCAGGATAAACGAGCCACTGGAGAGATGACCCAGACCTGTTTTCAAGCAGCCCTGTAATGTTACAAACCAACTGCCAAATGATGTTTTAACCTGTGATAAGGTTAAAAAAACGAAATTACTTCTGGCACAGACAGCTGCGTTTCCATCCTGCCCCCCGTTATCAAATTCTTGCAGTGTTTGTGGAAGACTGGTTAGTGCTGTGGACGTAGGCTGCAAACATATACACCCACCCACACACCACACACATATATATAAAATACATGGATATTGGAAGAAGAGATAAAGTTAATGCATTTGGCCTTAAATTCCTTCCCTCCCCTAATTATACATTTACTTCATCAGTAGGTCACACAGGTTAACACAGTGTGCATTCCAACACATTAATATATAAATTCTCTTTGCCCCCAAAACAAGTGCTTTGGTACAAATCGTCCTTCACAACTCACTTTGTTAAAGCACACCGATAACTTACTGCAGCCAAGGAAGATCAGCTGAAGTCATATATTATAACAAATGCTAAAACTGAACTCAGTACAAAATGGCAAGAATAAAAAAAAAATTCATATAAATAGTTGTATGTACACCTTGGTTACCAACTCTGCGGTTGATGGTACTACAATGAGCTGTAACCTGACTGTCAGTGCAAGTCACCTGTCTTGAGAAGAAGAAATAAAAATACACCAGAATGCACCAAAAATAGTTACTGATCAGAATTATGCTGCTCTTCTCTAAACTGGAGAAGAGGATTTCAGCATCTCCTGGCTCATCAGCCACACAGGCAATGGTGTCTCACATGTTCCAGCAGCCAGAAAACTATCCAAAATTCCCTGCCTGCCGAAGGTCCTGGCTAGCACCACTTCTGTGCAAATCATGTACACTGGCTTGGCACTGCCACCCAGAGCCACTGCGAGTGCAGTGTATAAACGTTACACAAACATTGGATTTCCAACCTGCAGATGACAAATACAAAATAGCAATTAAAAAAGAAAGTGCTACTGACATTCTAGAACAAGGGTAGATGCAGAAATTCAGAGGAATACACGGGGTAGCCAAGGGGTGGGTCTGCAGCTTGCACAGTCAGGTTTCGAAGGAGAACAGGGTGTGCTTGGATGCTATAGCGTTCTTCATCATCATTTGTAGCATACAGCAGTTCCCAGGACAGATTTGCCCACTGACCTCGGACAGCTTCATCATTAAGTTTTCCCACTTGGACTAACAGCTCCTGAAGCGTGAGGACTCGCCCAGTGTAAATTCCCTGTAAGAACAAACAGATCAAAACATTCAGCACTCAGTCCATTTTGGTTCCAAAGCACTAAATGAAGCTTTAGGGCTACATACTATGAATATCATCCCTTTAAAAATGGTGAAGTGTGTAAACCAGTCTCCTCGCTTCAGTTCTTCCATCTAGAAAGATAATCAGGAAATAGAGCTGCATCTGAAGAACAAAGTGGTGCGAACTTTCAACACCAGTGATATGAACTCTCCAGTATAAACTTGAACTTCTTTGCGCAGCCTTCACGTTTTGGAACACACAAGAAAAAAACCCAAAAGCAGTGGAAAAAAACCCCAAACTCTGACCTTGCTTACTGGTAATTTTTCTGCTTACCATGTTTGGGTCATGCCCCAGTGAAAAAAGGTATGGCTTTTCCTGGAGAACTGCTTGCTGCCACTCCAGATCTGATACCAGTCCAATGTACCAATCGTTTTCATATTCTTCCAGATAGTTAACCAGCTCTTTGAAGTTCTCAATAGGACCCAGGCTTGCTTTGTCAACCATCAGCTTAAAAGTGTATCTGGAAGGTACCGGAAGTCATATAATAAGTAGCACAGCAAAAGACAGGAGGAAGAAAGCCTCTTCAGGCTATAGTGGGTGGAGAGGCACCACTGAATGTTATCAAGCACTAGCAACTTTGTCACCTGAGTCACTGGAACTTGGTATAGGTATGCTTTTAACTGACCCAGATGTAAAACACATTAAGCTTAAACAATCTTTCATTCACCTCAAATGCTGTTCCTGCTGCCTGATAATGGAAAGTGCCAAACATCTGACTCCATCACAGTTTTCTTAGATTATGGGGAGAATGAAAATGGGTTGTTTTTTCCCCACTTAACTGCGGATTTCCAGTGCTGGAGGCAGCTTCTGCAGGGAAGGGAGGAAGGAAAGAATCTCCATATCCCTCTCTCCACTGCCTGGGGCTACAGGCAGTATTTATATAGGAAGAAGCTACAGATGTATTTAAATAATACGGTTTTAATATGAACTACTCTTAATGAAGTGTTACTTTCACAGCACAGGACTCTATAATAATTTTTATAATCTGAGGGAATGTTTTCCTTTACCTGAATGCTTTTAACGCAAGTTGGAAGAGCTCTGGTTTGCCGGTTAGCCAGTCCAAACCAACAGACCATGGAATACCACCAGTGTATGCTCTGAACACATGGCTTGGGGCAGGCACAGTGTTATCCAGTCCAAACAGACCAAAACAACACGACAATACTCCATGAATGTATAAGTCTTTCAAAGCTTTATCTTTCATAAGGGCTTCAGGTAAATTGTAAGGCTTTTCTTTCAGATGAAAGAAGTCCAGCTGACTCAAAATGAAGTGGTACCATTCTTCTGGAAACCTCTGCCTCATTTCATTTACTTTGGAAGGTGGAACCGGGGCTGTTCTCCATTCTTCAGGGATGCTCAATAGCTCTGAGTAAGAGCAACTAAATTCAACCCGAGGTAAAACTTCTTGCTGTTTCCCTTTGTCCACAGCAGGAAGCCCGAGCACAACAGCCCTGGATAGTTTATCTTCTGGTGACATTTCCTGTGGGATGCCTTGGCCGTGTGTTTCTACAGATCCTGGAATAGACAGATGCACTTTTGGTATATCTCCCAACAGCCCAGGTTCTTTTCTGTCCTTCATTCTGCCGCTGGGTTCAAGATCAAAAATGTCACTATCATCAGTCCAGTCCTCAATTGTATCAACACTAAAGCTATCTTCTTCCCTCAGAGGCCTGGATCTTTCTATTGCACCTTTACACTGGTTTTCTGAAAATGATCCTTTTTTGCTCTTGTTGGCACTGCCTGGGCTTTCCCATGTTTTTGATTTTTTATAACAATACTGAATAAGCATCCATACAAGCACCTTAATGAAATCATCTTTCAGATGCTTTAAATTCTCATGAGAGTCTATTATTCCAGATAATACATTTCTGGCATCAGAATACAGCCGCACGGGTAGAACAGTACAAGGAGTCAAAATGTGTCCAAAATGGTGATTAGGAGAGAGAATCTTTGTGTGCTCCTGATGTTCAAAGGCCATTTCAAAAATTTCATCGACTCTGTGAGCTTCAGCTGCATGACAGGATGTTTCCTGCAATTCTAACCCCTAAAGCATAAACAAAAACAATTTGGTTTTAGCCTTCACCCGTTCATATCCTTAAATGCTAGCAAGCTGGTTTCTTGCAGCAATTTTTTTCTGAAGAAGATATATTCCATTGTCAGTATTTCCACAATTGAACCTACAAATCTAACTAGAGATAACAGTGATAGCAAAGCATTCATTACAAGAATAGACACAGCTCAATATCTAAAAATAAAGAACTCTTTGCCTCAAGCAGATCTTATTAGCCAGCTTATTAAAGATAATGTGTCACAAACTAGATAATAACAAAATTCACATCTGCTAAATGCATGTCCGTTGCAGGACTAGTTAGTATAGCAACAACCTACATCTTAAACAATCAACTTTAACATCAGGTTAATTAGTTACACTGCTGACATGTTATACAGCAAAACATCTGTATGATTCCGAAACATTAATGTCAGTCCTCAGCATGCAGTTACCTTAATGTTAACACCACAGTAAGTGAAGCCTTTTTCTAGCACCAATATCCACATCAGTCTGTCCTGAAAGCGGCATAAGTAATGTGATCCAGGTAGAGAGAGACCTAGACAAGGAAAGAAAACAAACAAAACAACTCGAAACCTATGGTATTATTGTGGTATTATATTGATGAAAACTTTTCTACAGGCCAACTGAAGAATTCAATTGCAAACACAGAGTATTTCTGCACCAACACCAAAATCAGTTCAAACCAGCTAACTAGTACCCTGGAATCTTAAAGAAAGTAGCTGCAAAGCTCAATCTTGCAATTGCAGTGCTATGCTTGAAAAAGTCATGGAAATCTGGGAACCCCTCTGAACTGCAGGATTCACACTGCATTGGGGTTAAGTCACCCCACCCTCAGTTCCCTCTGTATAGATGACTTCAGTGATTAAAGATCATCTTTGGTTGCATTTCCAACCGCACAGTTCCCACTGATGTCACCTAGAGAGCTAAAATTCTTATGACCACCAAACACATTAAAGAATCATCATGGCACATGAGTATCTTAACAGTCCTATTTGCTGTGGAGCATGAAGTTTATTTGTTATGGAAGAAATAAAAATGCAACTCAAAGGGATTTGTTATCTGCACTACCAGTTCCTCAACTGACTTGTCTGTATTCTGGAATGATTAGAAAATATCCCTTAGGATGTGAAATCCAGAGTGTAAATCATTCTTTTCAAGTGTCAGCTTACCAGCGACACAATATAACACCCATTTTATGGATACATAAATAGAGGCAAAGCAGGAGCACCTGCTAATCTTTAAAGATGTGTGAATTAGCAGTATACACATTGAACACTAACAGTAGATACAACAGAAATCATCTGTAGTCTTTCTGAAATACCTCTGTGTGTGGGAATAAATCTGATGCCACTGTCATCACCAAAAGTACAGCCACACAAAATAAACTGGAATTTGACATCAAGTCCTGAACAATTTCAGATCACACAAAGTAATTAGTACTCAAAACCTCCACAACCTGGCTCTCACTGTAAAAATCAGATAATACATGTCAAGAAAAGGTACTTTTTTTTCTCTTCTACCTATTTCAGTAGAAGTGCAATGCTGGACTTCCTAGCAACTGGTGTATTTCTGAAGTTATCCCTACTGTCAGCTTCTCCAAAATAATGGTGCTGTTTTCAAGCACTCCATTTGCTGCCAGTTTATGACCTATTTCTGCTGTCTCTCTTATCCAAGATTGCACTGAGAATTTTAGATTCAGATTTAGAATGTTGTAAGATGAAATCAGTGAAACCAACCATTAAGCTGTAGTTAAAATTTAAGTAACCTTTTCTATCCCACTGAGCTAATGAAGTGCATTTTCTTGCTAAGATTTTGCAAGGATTTTAATTATTTTCTTGCTAGCTGTTAAAGCTACTAGAACTCCTTTACACAGAAAAAAAGGACGGGTTTAGACACACACAAAGTGGTACCTCTTCATTTTGAGCTCATCTGAGAACACCACCTTTTTTCTTGCTTGAAGACATTAATTCACAGATTTTCCCATTAAAGGGAAGACTCTCACCCCCTCAAGACTAGTGTTTTAAATTATTTAATCTGGGGCATACATGCCACCACAGTCATGATGGCTGTGGTGTCATGATGGGGATATATATTAAAAATATGTATATACTGAAAATATGTATAGATATAACAGGTATATAGCATAGACATATATATAAAAACCATACCTACATTTCTATATGCAGTAGACAAACTGAAGTGTTTCTCTTCTTTAGAGAAGAGCTTCTTAGCTTTATTTTTTAATACCTTTCTCTACCCTACGACATTCAGAAAAATGTCATTAAGGTTCATTTCCACTCCCTTCAAGTATTAGTCCGTTTTTCTAGTCATAGGCCATTTTCTAAGAAGCTTATGTAAATATTTACCCTTTGTCTAATAATCAGAATCCCAGAATCCCAGGCTGGAATGGATCTCAAAGATCATCTGATCTAACCTTTCTGGGCAAAACATGACCTAGACTAGATGGTCCAGCCACCTGCCCAGCCAAATCTTAAAAAGTCCAGTGCTGAGGAATTCACCACTTCCCTGAGGAGATTACTCCAATGGCTGATTGTTCTCATTGTGAAAATTTTTCCTCTAATGTCAGATCAAATCTCTCTGGGAGTAACTTTACACCTGGGAATGTCGATTACACCCTGCCTTTTCCATGGGACTCCTCGTAAAAAGGGAGTCTCCACCTTCTTTGTAGCCACCCTTTAAAAACTGGACCATGATAACAACGACTTCCCTGAGCCTTCTTTTCTTTAGGCTGAACATCTTGGTTCTTTGGTCAAGAGCATTCGATTTATTCCCTCCAATTAGGTGGGATGAATGCATACTATTCTTTTCTATTCTGTATAAAATAATTAGGACTGATACCGTTTCATCAATTTCTCCTTATTTTAACGATAAACTAGAGGTTGTTTTTTTTTTTAAAAGAATGTAACAAATGGAGATATGAGAAGGATGAAAGTACTCACTTTCTCCTCAACTGAAAAATCTTGGAACATCAGCTTTAACCTATGCTGTGAAAAATGGTTTAAAAAAGATACTATGAATCTCCTGGTCTCCAGTAAAATTATTTCCTAAAACATTTAGCTCCATTCCTTCACAGTGTTGCCAGTGTACCTACCTAGGCTACCAGCTGCTAGTGCAGACTGCAGAGCAACTGCCAGACTTGGAACCATCTGCTGGTAGTACACGGTATCGGAGCAAACACACGCTGTAGTGCCCACAGGTCCCGGCCAGCTTCGGACAGGCCTGGGAAATCCAATCAAAAACACTGGTAGCGTGAAGAGTGGCAGCAGGGGAGAAGAAAGGAGAGCAGAGATGGCAATGAAGGTCAGCAGGATTGGGAAGAAAACGACATTGAGTGTGATTAAGGTGGCAGTAGATTTACGGCGTTGTTTTTTCTCCGTCCACGATGTCAAAAGAATAGCAATGGCAAACTGCAACTTTGAGACAAACTGGAGCAGTCGATCCCGTAGGATGCCAACCTGCAAGATACATACAAGAAGAACGTTTATTTGTATTCTGTATCATAATGTATTCAGCACTGCCAAAGCTGCCTTATCAACACTATTTTTTTAAAATGAAGCATGATTATCACTGACTGGTGTTAAGAGTTTATGGTACACAGTTTTTTAACTTCCATTTGCTAGGTTCTGGACTCAATTCTCTTATACGGAAGGGCAAGGAAACAAAGGCTGTAAGTGACAACTATCAGCTCAAATTTACATTGTGACAATTACCAGCAAGAGTCGGATTCCTGTATCTAGGCTCCTGTTCCACCAGAGGTCTGGATTAAACACCAGCATTTGTGCTACTGACACAACCACTATGTCCATTAGGGCATTTTCTGTATTCTGCCAGACCTAAATAGAGATACATTAGACATACATTAAAAAATTTATTTATCTACCTCTGCTTTAATGACCTGGAATATTCCTTCCAAGTCACCTTAATACTTAAATCACATACAAAAGAATTACTTAGGCGAACGTATTTAAAATTCAAATTACCATCCTAAATATTCTTGTGAATCCAATGCAAACAGACACAGAATGTAGATTTTGTAGCGAGTGGTCTAGTGCCAGGAATGCTATCATAGCAAATGGAGACACTGTAATTAAAACAAAACAAATCACTGATTTCCTATCAAATACATAATTAAAGAATACAGACGTAAGCAGTCTTATTTCAGAATGCAAATCTTAGCATAAAAAGAGGACTCTTCCCTCCATTATTACAAACTCCTCTTTGTATTATGCTTTGAGGCTATCAAACAGTGTATTTGCGCTAATGGCCTGAGATGGCAAACATTTATATTGATGCTTAGTTGTTATTTGTTATTACTTTTTTGCTGTTGTTTCCCCGAGAGAATGGGAAGACTTGAACAAGTAAAAAACAAACATGGGAACAGCACTCATCAATCTACTTCCCCAAACTTGTCCTTCTTTATGAAATTAAATAATTCAGATCAAACCTTGGCTCCCCCAAAGCAGACACGTTTGTCCCTACCCTACCAGAAAGAAGACTGTTCTTTTTACTAGCAAGTTGTAAGAACCAAGTCTTCAGCCACCTTGAAGATTCTCAACTGTTTCCAAGTGGCTTTTAAAAAGATCTACAAGAGCCATTTTTTTCAAAAGTGAGTACTGATGTTATTTGTAACAAAAACTCTTTAAAAGGCTTTGGTTTTTGAGCTGGGCTTTTTAAAAGCTCAACCTTTTTGGCTTACCCTCAAAAAAAAGGAATAAATAACATCACTGACCACTTTTAAATATTCTGATCCAGTAATTTTGACCTCAACGCACAACTGAGCAAAACATCAACAAATATTTCCATCTATTTGTTTTTTTCTCAGGTCATTCACAGAATCTTGCACATACAGTAATTCTAGTGTTGTTTCAATCTTCCTACAAGCATTATCTAACAAACAACAGACAGTGCGTATTCCTACCTAGTGTTAGCAAAATCCTCCTGACAACACCAACTTTCATTAGCCTTCTTTGCTTCTCCATGAACACAGTCACAGTCCTGACATCCTTTGGATAATAGGGGTTTCGGAAGACTCCAAACAAGTACACTCTCTGAATCTCTCTAAGAATCCACATAATTATAAGCAATATGATCAGAATGTAACTTGCTATCGCCTGAGGACTGCCTTTGGAAAATGACGAAAAGCCTGCAAACTGATGCAGCAGGCTAGCTTCTATGAGAGCAAAAGTCAACACAGTCAAATAAAAAATAAATTCCCTCCACCCAAATTGCATGCTAAGACCTCTGTGCATATTTTTAGATTTGCTGGAGGCTAAATGGCTGACCATGGTGTGTTTGAAGGCAAAACCAATCTCGCTTAGGTTAAGACTCAGTATGAACCCAAATCCAGTCATGAAGAGGATCACACCGAGAGTGCTGGGAATGAAATACGATGCTATTGCTGTTCCAGCAGAAATGAGAAACATTACTAATAACCTGTGAAGGAGAAAATAAAAAAGATTTGCTTGAAAAGAAAAAGGTTATAAACAATATTGATATATTTTACAATTATATAAACAACATTTACTTTGTGTTACTTGACATAGGTGAACCTCCTAGTCCAAACGCCAACAGTTGTTCCATTCCCCATAGAAAAAGTGCATCAAGTGGCGGCAGAATTCCCATTGCCCATAAGAATGGCAGAAAGAGAAATACAATGTGTAAAATCTGGTTTGTCTGTTCTAGAATGGGTGCGTTGACAGCAAACCTGGATAAAAGAAGAAATGTATTTGACTTCTGTGAAAGAAATATAACCGATGTGTGGGAAGACTTTTTAAGTGCTACAGCAAATCCAGAAGTATAAACACTGCATATTCAATCTACAAAACCTCAATTATTATCTTTTACAAGCAAAAATAAGGACATACATTTACGCTTGGGGCAGTAATATGCCAATTAGAACACCAGAACACAGGCTAATTTTTCATTCAGAAGATCTGAAGCCCTCCCTTAACTCATCTGCATGACCTGATGTAAGTATCATAATTGTGTTGATACTGTTGTGATAATATACTCAAGAAATACTTGTGCAAAAAAGCTTTCAGAATTACAAAATTACTAAAGTGAAACTTTATGCAAGTCCAAGACCCAAGAGGTAAGCCTTAGCTCTGAAAAAAATGGCATGTTGCCTGTATATCAAGGGATAAACTCCCTTTAGGAATATAAAACATTATTTTCTGCATAAAAGTATTAAAATATGCCTGTAAAAATACAAACATTGGTATTAGAAATCTGCATATATTCTAAGTCATACATAGTTTACCAACTAGCTAATTAAGTTAAAGGTAAGATATTTGGTTTCTCTCTACTTCTTAATAAATAAATAAGCAAGCTTCAAAGGAATTTTGTTATGAATTTAAATAATGTCTGAATTTTCTCCTCAGGAAATTAAAAGAGTTTGTGGTCCAAGGCCACAGGTGTACTACTCAGACTATGGTCTGAGGCAACTAGGGTAAAACCATTAACAAAGACATCTCCAAATGCAAGACAAGTAAAATCAAACATGCCTTTTTTTTTTTACATGCATTTGAAGTACCTCAACCATAAAGTATGCATATGACAAAGTGATATAAATATCACCTGACAGGGAGAAGGAATGCGTAGAGTAAATCTAAAAGCATTTTGCTTTAAGAAATTCTACAAAAACTTCACCTAAGACACTCATCTGAGAAGTGGAAAATAAAGATCTCCTATTTGCAAACTGACATAGTTCTTGTGTACTACAAAAGCATTTAAGAATCCAAGTTCAAAATCCATATAACAAGATATAGCAATATTCACATCTGCTTACCCATTCAATGAAACCAAATTCACACTCCTTTTGGTCTGTAGTTTAAAAGCCTCTGCAATCACTTTGCAGAGATTAAATCAGAAAATATTCCAGGATGAAATCTGGATAAAACCCCAGTAGTCCTGAAGTTTGTGGTGTTTAGATCTATGATTTCAGGTCAGCAACATGTTTTTTCAAAATACATGCTTTAAAAGGATGTTGATGCAAACGCTCTGGTACAAAAATAGTGAAACTGACACAGTAGAAGGTAATTTTAGTTGTCGCCTACTTAGAAACTGCTCTAACCACTCTTCTTAATTTACACAGAATGCTATAAAAATTTAAGAACCACTTCTCATGCACAGTGTAATGCCCCAATTTTTACCATATACTCTCCTTGCTTCTTTCTCTGGAGTTTCTACAGTTGATGAAAATACCAAAATAAATTTTACTCAGATGAATAATTTGATTTTTCTCACCAAAAATACATGGAACACACATTAATTAGCTAAATGCTGCATTAGGTTTACCTGTGTGCAAGATCCACTGCAATAAAGACAAAAATGTAGAAAGGTCTCATCAGAGCAGTGATTTCGTAAGTGTCCAGTGCTTGGAAAGTAGCTGTTTCAGTAGCTGTATTTATGATTAATGAATATTCTCCTATACATATAGTGAGCCATCCAAATACAAAGATCATAACAGTTCCTCCAATGTTGCTATACAGCAAGGTTATTCTGTTTGGCAGCAAATACCAAGTTCCCAACCCACACAATACCCCTGCCAGAAGGGAATGAAATACGGTGTTGATTATATACTTCTTGCCAGGAATAATAAATTTTACTGTCTCTGAACCTATACAGCTGGAAAATTCAAACTCATCTTCATCTGTTAGGGTATTCTGAATTTGCATTCTTTCTACTGTCACTGTTTTCTGCTTTGCATATAGATTTGTCATCTGAAGAATAAGTGCAGTAACAAACATCAGTCCTCCTGAGAGTGCTGCGGTATAGTAGTCTTTCATAACGTCTAATTGGTACAAAAGTGTTCCTACGCCTCCCAAAACCCATGGTATCAAGAAAAGAATAATCTGATTCACATATATGTAAGGAGGGGCACAATAGCCTAATTTAAACCGGGGACCTCCCAGCACCGTCTGTGGAAAGCGCTTCAAGAAGAACTCCTGTTTGTAATCATTCAGCAGAGGTACATCTGGACCCATTCTTATTACTCAGGAATGCTGGATAAATATCATTTTTCCTGTAAGAGAACAGAAGGAGAAAGAAGGAAACATTACTGAATTTGGAACTCAGAACGTAATCAGGGAATTATTTTGTGCTATCTTCATTTACCAAGTTACAATGAAATTTTGACGTGTTAGTGTTAGACATCATCCTAAAGCACCCATAGAATCTGCTACAATACAGCTACAAAGCAAACACTGAAACTGGAAAAAGACTATTTTGAAATGTGAACATATGCTTTAATCTGAAGTTTCAGGCAACAAATAAAATCTGTTCTTGGGAGATGATAAAACAAACTCATTTCTACACCACAAGAGATTCTAAAAATGAAATTTCCTTCCATTTGGTCTGGTTCTAATCATACCTTGCTGTAGACCTCTAGTTCCAATCAATCCTGGTAAGGATCACCATATACAAACAGAAGAATCAGTGACTTCAGTAAACAGCCATGTGAGGGTGTCCTGGGTTCAGTCATAAGTGGCAGGGTGTGTGGGACTGTACGGGCAAATATCTAGTCCACTGGGCCTCTCCAGTGCTTTGGAAGTGTTGGAGATGGAAGGCAGCTGTATTGAGTCCCTGACAACAAGTTGCAGAAACTGCTGAAGGAGCGGGTGAATTGAGTCAGTTTGCCGAGGTAAAAGCCATCCAGCTGGCCCCGGACATTGCTGAACAAGAAAAGTGGCCAGTACTTTATCTCTGTACTGACTCATGGATGGTGGCAAATG